>CM050170.1:81811108-81876108 GCA_027410445.1 Discoglossus pictus
TCTAACATGTAGAAAAATTTAGTGAAGCATCTTGACTAAAAATAGATAAGCTCCCACGCGTGCCTAATATAGGTGATAATTTTTAGTTTGGCATGGTATAACATCCTAAAAAAGATTTTTTTTTTCTTATCAAATCTGGGCATTCTGTGTTGAAGTTCTGTCTCTTTTTGGAGGAGTACTGCATAGAAGTTCAGGAGGAGATAAAGCTGTTTGCCATCAAGAAAAAGTTCAGAAAATGTATTCCATGTAACAAAAATAATAATTTGAAAAATAAAAGGTCTAAATCAAGGATCTTATTATCTGTATTTCTGGTACACCAGTGGCTTTCAGTTTACCAGGTCCTGTAATTCCTATGTAAGATGATCTTAATAAAATAAAGTACACAAATGTAAATAGATACATAAGTCTAGTGAAATCCAGAAACCTTCCATGTCCCTATAAACCCATTGTGTGGATTGAGTTATAAAAATAATAATGTTTCTCTTGCATAAGGGACTCAAATGGTTGAAAAAAAGAATTATGATTTTTTGGGATAAGAATATTGTATTTAATCTCTTTTTAAAAATATTTAAGTCATCAAGGGACATCTCTGTGTAAGAAAGTTCTAGGATCTTGCGATTTGCACAAAGAAAATCCCATGTTTCCACCAGGGTGGGTGGATCAACATTATGTTGAAAGGGTGAGAAAATAACTAGAAACTAGCAGCATTAAATATCTTAGTGACAACCAAAATCTTTTTCTACAATTATTTAGAAGCCCCCCTTGCCATAATACATGTGTTCAATATGACTGTTTCTGTGTATTAGTAATTAAATCTAGCATGTGCTGTGTTGAGAAAGGGTTAAAAGGTATATCTAAATTTCTCTGTTCTTACTTTTTTCTAATCTGCTTATATCAGAAACACATGTTACATTGAGTCATTCTATACACATACAGATTTATTTTATTTAAAAATAAAACCTCTTTTCCACACCCACAGAGCTGCTTACATAGGCACAGTGAACCTATCAGTGCATTCATATACAGATTTTAACCCTTTACTAACCTTCAAGCCAGCAGCAGTGTCTGACTCTTCCTGTTTCCTTCTACAAGAGGGCTACACATCCCATGATTCCTTCCTGCACAAACTGCCATCACTGATTGTTAGATTGTATTAAAATGTACAGTTGCCTGTGATTGGCCAAAACGAATTATGAATTTTATGGTTATTTTATTTTAGGGATTTTCAAGGGTGTTAACTTAGAAAAGCTTCTGCTGGCAAACGTAAGTTATTTAGCAAACATCAGGGTGAGTTTGTTAATGTTTATTTTGGAATTTGTTCATGCAAAAAAAATGTTTTCCTATACTACTGATTATCCTCTATCAGATGCATTCATAATCCAGGAACCTTAGATATGGCATGAGGGCCAGCATCTCTGCCTGCGCAGCCTGGCCTAATGTTGGGGATGGAGGTCCAAGCGGCGTGGCGGGGTGAGGAGGTGGCGGTGTGTGAGTGGGAAGGGTCTGGGGCCTAGAAGGAGGGAGTTGCAGTGTTGGCGGTGGTGTGGTTGGGCCCAGTGGTGGCGGCGGCCAGTCCAGTGCGCTGCTCTGGAGGGGAGGAGGTGGTGGCTGGCTGCTGGCATCATTCCTCCAGTTGGAGGGCCCTGGCGATATGCTCAGTCTTTGGAGGAGGGAGATAGTGGGCTCGAATCCTGGCGGTGTTGCCGGTGGTCCTGATGGTGACCACACTAGCCATATGGCATCCTCCGAGCCAGGGCCCTCGGGGATTCTTCTTTACTCCTCCCCCTGCGCCAGTTCCTGCTGGGTGGCGGGCTTGCTCCTCCACTTCCTGCTCCGATGGAGGCGACGTCCCCTGCCTCTGGCTCGCTAGTGGACCCAGACCTCCTTGATGCTGAAAGAAATAAAAGAGAGATATATGTCATTAGTATGATGAATAATATATTGTTTTGTGTGCATTGCTAACTATGTGACATCTAGGCTTGAACCTGGATGATACTCTTAATTGCAACTCAGATTAGCTATCATATGCTAGATATGATCTGATCTTTGGCTCTTGGTCTTGATCGTTTTTGTCTCCTAACACTATCTTGATTCCGGCTGCAGTCTGTAACTGCATAGGCTGCAGTGGACTCACCAATACATGGACTATCTATTGGTTGATTACTGTTGTTGTGCCCAGATATGACAGTGATTTGTCAGCTTGTTAATTCCATGGTGTTGACATGACATGTACATATGTAGTGTGTGTGACGTACATGTGGTGGCATGTTGGTGTGTTACGGTACCCCCACACATATAAAGGGGCGCCAAGGCCGTTTTAGCCGATCTGCCCGTCCAGTGATATAGGGACAGCTACTGCAGGACACCCATTCCCCCAAACTGGATCCCAGGGGAATATGCTCCAAGCCTGGAACCTCACGAATAGCCGCTAGCAGCTGAACAGGAAAAGCACCCCAAGAGGCTTACACTCCTGGCAGTCAGTCTGTAACAGCATCCCATGAATCCCCCCAAGAACGAGACATAAGCTCTGTGTTTGAGGGTCAAGCAGTGAACTCTCTTCTTTATTAATTACAAAGACATATTAAAACCATTTTCACATACACAGTAGAGGGAGGGGCTACCTGAGGTCAGCCCCTAATTACCTCTGGTCAATCAGACAGGGTTAAGGCGTGGGAGCCAGGAGCCGCCCACTGGGCGTGGCTAACTGCTCATTCTACCTCTGGCGGTGGAGAGAGTAACATCTCTAGCTCATTTATTCCCCTGCTGGGAGTATGGGGAAACCCCAGGCCATTTCATTATTCAAGAGTCCCTACCCCCATTGTTCATGGTGCCATCTTGTCTGCTAAAACCCTTTTGTTAAGCTATCTCCCCTGCTGTGCATGTAGATAACCTTTGCTCTCAACCATCTGGCCTTAGTGACTCATAGATGGGGGTGGTCAGAATCTGTAACACATTTTTCCACATTATTCATAACTTTAAAAGTATGCATCACATTCACATAAAACGTACATTTTCAGAATCAGCATACTCCAAATACAAACATATGTCCAAATGATATAAATTGGTCCAGTGGTTCAAAAGTTAGATCATAGTCCTTTCTGACAAAATGAAGCATGGCTTCCATGTCTTTGTAGGGGGAAAATCAACATGGGCCATAGTCAAAAGGAAGGATGTGGGCAACCAAGCTTCTCCAATTTGCAGTGACGAGACTGATCTCGTCACATCGTGTATGTGATATTCACCTGACATGGAGGCTGGGTCCTGCTGGTCCACCAGGCCTGAAGCTCCAGCGGTGGGCACCTATCTCAGAAGCTCCCTGGCGACCCTCTCCCACTCATTATAGGTCACAGTCACTTGCTTGTCCTCCTTAGCCATCTTTCTCCTCACCTTGGCCCTGATGTTGTCGAACCTGTGATTGACAGACCTCACATCATTTGTTGCTATGCCTACCGCCGCTACCTCCTTCCATGCCTGAGCCCTAGGCCCTGGCCTAACTTCCCTCCCCCCTGCAAGAATCACGGATAGCACAGAGTAGGACCACATTCTCCCAGTGTGTGTAATTGTAAGCCCTGAGCTTGCCCTTAGCCTCTTGCCCTCCCAACTGTGGATGGGGATCCTTGCCTCCCTGAGCTGTCCCTGAGGCCTGTCACTCCCCTGAACTACCACCCCCCAGGATCAGGCTCCTTCCCCTCTCCTACGTGTTCCTGCTGCGCAGGCCACCCTGACACCACCTACCATCTCCTCTACACTTCCGTCCTTCTCCTTCTGCTCCTCCACCACTCCTTTCCTCCTCTTCACCACTGCCTTCCCCACCACTCCACTCCTCTCCTCCAGTCCTCTCCAACACTACTTTCTATGGCCACCTCTCTCTCCTCTTCTCCTCTTCTCCTCCTCCCCACCTCTCAACTCCTCTCTCCTCCCTCCATCTCAATTCCAAAAAGAATATAACAATAAATAAAAATAAGTAAAACTGTTAATATATGATGGGAAAAAAATGTTTGTATTATGCGTAATTAATAACTGTTGGGGGATGTGGGGGTGTATGAGTGACCAAGCTCTATATGTCTCTATGTTTGTTCTTTAAATTATATGCATTGCAAATATGTGTAATCTATTCATTTGTGTAATCAAGGATTAAGTGTAAAATACTAAATATAAAAATAAAAAAAATGAGGAATTCATCTTTATTTCAACCATTTATTTTAAAATAAAAAAAAAACACTGATATAAAAATCTTTAAAAATAAAAAGAGATGAAATACTGGCATTTTAAAGACACTGATTCTGAAGTAAAAACATAATGAATATCTATAGGATATAATAGAATCTGAAGAAATATACATAAACCCCAGAAGGTATAGTAGAGCTAGCTGTTTATGACCTCTCGTAATCAAATCTATGATAGATATGTATGTATACAACAATAAAACCTGCAATTTGTATTGATATTAATATCAGTTAACGTCCACTATTTGGCTGTATATCAGTTTTTTATTTGGGCTGGAAATAATTTGATACAATCAAGACTTATGAATCTTTAAACCTTTACTCCCTAACCCTTTTGTTACATGTGATTAACCTATAGATATTACTGCAGGTCCCTGTATAAAAAAGGACTACATTTTTGCTTTTAAACATCCTATAAGCTGGAACTTCAAATATACTTGTTCATATAAATGTGAATAGCCATCTCAACCAAAAGGTGCTTGTGATGATTTAGATTCACAGCTGTGGTATATTTGGTCACAGCACTATGATAATACAGGCTTTATTTTCTTAATGATAAATAATATAATCTTGTACAAAGTCATTTCTGTAAAAAGAGAAATACCAGACCCTTACCAGATGGCATCTTTGGGTGCGGACATTGTAAATTTTGCCCATTTATGTATAAAATGGAGACTGTCATTGATAGGACTGGAAAGATAATTGTGGTACATCTGCGGTAGTATACTGCCTGCAATGTCTGTGCCAAAAGAGATATGTTGGCATTACAAGCAGAGAGCTCAGAAGAAGGCTTGGCGAACATCTTCGTAATATACGTAATAGTATTACAGACGCCGCTAAAGGCAAAACTCGCCAGACATTTCTGTGAGAAACACTGCTCTAAACCCATACTAAAATGTTGAGTGTATACAATAAGTCGTGGGATAAGAAAAGGTAACCTTGAATTAGAACTACTAAAAGGCAGAAAGCAAGTGGATAGCGTTGCTAAATACTGCAGTCCTGGGAGGACTTAATGGAAATAACAACTTCAGTGTATTTCTATAAATCTCCTTGAAGACTCTCTCAGCAAAATGTATCAATAGATTGTTTGTTTGTGTGTTTTTGTTAAAACACCATACTCCCCTATTCTCTTAGAGCTCACTCATACCTAAATTAAGTACATGGCTTACTTACTAATTTGAGGTCATCTATATTTGTATTTAACAATATTACCAACATCTAACAATTTAGCATAGTGAAAACTAAGCTATGATTTCCTTAAATAAGAGGCTAATATAAGGTCTTGATCATTTTGTACATGTGATATTGTCTGAAGTTTTTCTATTTAGCTATGCAATTCATATTACTGCCACTAGGGTGATATGTTCTGTCACTTTGGAGATAGCTTTAATACTCATGGATGTTAGATTTCTAGGACTAATATTCCCATTTGTTTCAGTTGCAGTTCCCTTAACATACCTGTCTTTAAATTGATTAATGAATGACAGGACATATATGCCCCTTTTGTTGTCTGATACACTATAGACTTAATTCAGATGTTACAATTTTTGTGGTTTTAATGATTTGAAGTGTCCTTTTAGTAACAAATTTTTATACTTTATTTAGGACCGTCTACTACACTGTGAACTCTAGCATTCTACTCTCATTATTATTCACATTGTAACAATATAAGATGTATCAAGATGTTACAGCTCTTCCTTTTGTCAGATGATCCAAAGTGCTTAGTTAGTAACATTTGTACTTTATTTAGGACCTGCACTCTGACTTTAATTTAAGCATTTTATTTTGTAATCAATATATGTTACATCAGTATCTTTATATCTGATTTTGAATAAATTCTAATCATAAATGTTAAATTTAATATAATAAAGCAACCAGATTTCTATTTTATTTTTTTATTTATTATATTATATTCTCAGGTTCTTGCCACTAGTTTGGTGGTGTCATATCTGCCTCTATCCACTTAAAGTGCTAACTCTCTGCCTCTCTTCATAGTTCTGGTCTTCAGCCAATCAACCAAAATTATGCAGCAGATGTAGGAACCAATTGAATTAAATTACTGACCTGATATAAACCAGTGCGCCCTCTTCAGTTTCATGATCCCTGTAGAAGCTAATGCGAAACGCGCGCGTCGGATCCATTTCCTGTGTCTCTCAGTGATGACGTCACTTCCTTATGAGTGACTAGCCTGCACAAAAGTACCTGTATCTCTTTAGATGATGTCTTGCCTGCCTATGTATTCATTGGAGAGTAGGTAAGTGGGCCAGTGGTGTGACTAGTCCCAGATAGTGAGTATAGCTTATGTGCTCATAGGTAGACTAATGGGTAAATAGTGGGCCCTTATTTGCCTAAATCCACTATACCTAATTAATAGGGCCACAACGGTACAAATCTTCAATCTTCTACTGGCTTCCATACTTCCTACTCTTCAACAAAGTTATATTATCACCACTCTGATTATCGCTTAACATATAGTGTGTTATATTATTATGCTTGTTTAATGGTACTTACTATACATATTTAATTCCAAGGGTGGTCTTTACAAATATTAATGTGCCTTTATTATAGGGTACACAGGCTCACCATGAGTTATATTTAGATTTATATATATATAGATTCTACATTCTGTTTAAACTACATGAGTAATTTGGGAGTATTTTGTGCAGTATGGGAGACTTACAATGAATATTTTTAATATTAATGTTATATGCTTAATAAAAGTTATATTTTATTTACATATCAATGGTCTGTGATTCTTATTCTCTTTTGTGTGCATAACAATTTTGGATGTTCTTTGGGTGACTATTGTCTTTGGAATTAAAGGTGTACTGTTCTATCTCTTTAAAAATTAATCCATTAGTTTACACTGCCAATGACAATTACCGTATTTTTCGCCGTATAAGACGCACTTTTTCTTCCCCAAAACTGGGGGAGGAAAGTTGGTGCGTCTTATACGGCGAATATACCTTTTCAAACTGCCTCTGTCCTCTTGATCTCACCCCAGCGCTTCCTACCAGCATCGCGTCGGCCGGTGCGTCCTAGTGACGTCACACACGCAACGCTGCATAAACGAGGAGTGCTGGTAGGAAGCGCTGGGGTGAGATCAAGATGGCAGAGATCAGAAGAAAGGTGAGGATCAGGAGGATCAGGAGGGTCAGGGAGGGTCAGGGAGGGTCAAGGGCTCCCAAATGCTCCCAAATGCTGCAGTATATGTATGTGTATGTGTGCATGTATGTGCATGTATGTATGTATGTGTGTGTATGTATATTTATGTGTGTATGTGTATATATATATATATATATATATATATATATATATATATATATATATATTTGTGTGTAATGTAGGTGTGTATCTGTGTGTAAAGTGTATTTGTGTTTGATTCAGACTTTTTTTTTCTTGTTTTCCTCCTCTAAAAACTAGGTGCGTCTTATCTGCCGGTGCGTCTTATAGGGCGAAAAATACGGTATGTTGTTTATCCTTTTCTATTCATAATATATATGCTAGTCAAATTTTCTATTATTACTTACAACTTGTTATACCCTAGGAGTGCGAAAAGCATCCTATTTATGGATGCTGGTTGTTTATTCTAAATTATGGAATTAATTCCTAAATCTGGCAGATATCAAATGGTGATTTTCAAAATAAGGAATAGATTCCTGGATTCAAAGGGTAAGTATAAAATCAGCAGAGCAAAACAACTAAGAAATAGTAAGATCATATTTATCAATAATGCATGAATTAAATTAAATAATAAATAGAATCTATCTTATTTTTTATTTTATTTTTTAAATAAAAAGATTATACTGCCATAAGTATGATGGCACAATAGATCCAATCTGAATGTTTTAACTGATTTTGAAAACAACATAACATATGAACACACATGCACATTTTATTGCTCAGACTGTATATGATGAATATTAATTTTAAATGATAAATTACTCATGATGATTCAGTATATACTGAAATTTCTGTTGTGAAATAACACAAATAAATAAAAATATTTTTTGAGACAAGTGTCAATCTTTGAATTACATATGATACTCATTAACCCCAAATGTATGTTACAGTGTTATTAAATATGGTATAAATATATATATATATAAAAAAATATAATAAAACTAATGGAAAAATATGTAATTTGTGAGTGTGTATTTGTGAGTAAAGTGGTATTGAAGGACACTAAATTATAGAAAAATATGTCAATTGAATATTTGTAAGTGAATGAATGGACAGTGAATCAAAAATGATTATTATGTATAGATGCAGATATTGACTACATATATATATATATATATATATATATATATATATATATATATATATATATATATATAAATCAACAGTGAAAACTTTTTTTTTTTAAACGCGCTATGTGAATGAAAATGAATTCAAACAAATATTAATGAAATTTTGATTGAATAAAAGAATAAATTCAAAGTATTGTTTGTTAAATGCAGATATCCAACTGCATATGTCTATAAGTGCTGACCGTGAATATGCATTGGCAAACCCTGTGTGAGTGAAAATAAAAAACATGTTTTCCAGAAACAATCATATTACTTATGTGTATTAATGTTCACCAATTATTCCATATAGAATGGATAAATACTGACTTCAATTGAATATAATCTTAATTATTGAAGTATTCAGTATAAATCTTGAGTAAAAAATGAGAGGTTATAATAATATAAAAAAAAAAAAATCTTATTATATACAAATGTAGGCCATTGTTTAATTCATTTGTGCCGTAAGATGACATTCATATTTATAGCAGAAATATGTAATGGAGAGAGATGAGCAGGAAATGACGACTTAGAATAAAAGTTATATCTACAGTCTGTTGTGACATGACATAAGGAGTCTCCTAAATCAGGTTGTTATAAAAAGGCACTGATGGAAACCCCTTCATTTAGGAATTTTGGGACTTGAGAATGGAACATGTGCAGTGCAGAGGGTTTTGGGTTTTTAGAGCACTGGGCTGACTTCTCACTTGGGTACAATCTCTATAGCAGGGATGGATTGCACCTTAATGATGAGGGCGCTTTTGTGCTAGGGGATAGGATGGTAGAACGGCTGGGGGAGTTTTTAAACTTGTAGGTGGGGGGGAGGGACTATATAGAAGTATTGGGGTAAATAGGGTAGAGAGGAAAAGGGATGAATTAGTTACCCATGGGGGAGGAGAAGGGGGGAGGGTTACAATAGAAAGTAGGGAGGTATTAATAGGGGCCTCAAATACAGTGGCAAGCACTTCACAAAGGCAGAGCCATAGCAACATAAAGTGTATGATTGCTAACGCAAGAAGTTTGCCTGGGAAAATGGATGAGCTAGAAATATTAGCAGTACAAGAAAAATGGGGCTTAATAGGCATTACGGAAACATGGTGGGATGAATCTCATGACTGGACTGTTAATCTGGATGGTTATAACCTATTTAGGAAAGATAGGGGAAATGGTAAAAGAGGAGGAGGGATCTGTCTTTATGTTAAGCCTGAATTTAAGCCTATAGTTAGAGAAGATATTTATGCTGGCACTAACGGCATCATTGAATCCTTGTGGGTTGAGCTAAATAGTGGAGGAGCTAATTCTAAATGCATATTGGTGGGAGTATGCTATAAACCCCCAAATATAGCTGAAAGTGAGGAAATACAATTATTGTTACAGATTGGAAATGCAGCTAAGCATGGGCAAGTTCTAATAATGGGAGACTTTAATTACCCTGATATAAACTGGATAAACGAGACCAGCAGCTCAGCTAAGGGGAGCAGGTTCTTGAGTACACTCAGGGATCATTATCTAGCCCAGGTAAGACAAGAACCTACTAGAAATGGGGCCATCTTGGATTTAGTCATCACAAGTAATATTGCTATAATATCAAATGTAAAAATAGGGGAACCCTTGGGGAACAGTGATCACAATACAGTCTCATTTGAGATTGAATACAAAAAACAGAGTTGTAAGGGGCCAACAAAAACTCTAAATTTTAAAAGGGCTAACTTTAATGGGCTACGGGCAGCAATACAACATATAGACTGGGAAAAAGAACTTGCAGGGAAGAATACTGAAAATAAATGGACAACATTCAAATCCTTACTAAATAAACATACTCATCAGCATGTACCATGTGGAAATAAAATAAATAGGAGTAAATCACATCCCATGTGGCTTAACAATGACTTAAAGATCATGATGAGGAAAAAGAAATATGCATTTAAATTATACAAGAAGGAGGGAACAGAGGCATCTTTATGTGACTATAAGGAAATCAACAAGGCTTGCAAAAGGGCTATTAGACTGGCTAAAATAGAAAATGAGAAGTCAGTTGCAATGGAAAGTAAGACTAACCCTAAAATATTTTATAAATATATTAATGGGAAGAAGGCCAGGAAGGAATCGATAGGACCATTACAATGTGACACAGGCCATCTGATAATTAGTGACCAGGAAAAGGCAGATAAGCTAAATAGGTTCTTTTCGTCGGTTTACACAAGGGAGGTACCAGTGGTTGGGACACCGCAACATAATGGGGCTACACTACCTTTACTAAATAATTGGTTAACGCAGTAAGAAATACAAAAGAGGTTGGAGAAAATAAATGTTAATAAAGCCCCAGGTCCTGATGGAATACATTCAAGGGTACTGAGGGAGCTGCGTTCTGTAATAGCCAAACCATTGTATCTAATCTTTCAAGACTCACTCACTACAGGATCTCTACCAGATGACTGGAGAAAAGCAGAGGTGATACCTATATTTAAGAAGGGATCTAGAGCAATTCCGGGGAATTATAGACCAGTGAGCCTCACTTCTGTAGTTGGGAAGCTTTTAGAAGGGTTAATAAGGGACAGAATACAAGAATATGTCTATTTGAACAGGATCATAGGTAGTAGTCAACATGGATTTATGAAGGAAAGGTTGTGTCAGACCAATCTAATTAGTTTTTATGAGGAGGTTAGTAGGAACTTGGATCAGGGCAACTCAGTGGATGTAGTCTTTTTAGATTTTTCAAAGGCATTTGATACAGTGCCACATGGAAGACTAGTGAGCAAACTAAGGGATACAGGAATTGCAGTAAATATCTGCTCATGGATCGAGAGCTGGCTAAAAGACAGGAAGCAAAGGGTTGTTGTAAATGGAACATTCTCCGATTGGTCTAATGTGATAAGTGAGGTTCCTCAAGGTTCAGAATTAGGTCCTCTCCTTTTTAACATATTTATTAATGACATTGAAGTAGGACTCGAATGTAGTGTCTCCATATTTGCTGATGACACTAAGTTGTGCAAGGTAATAAAATCAGATAATGATGTACTTTCCCTACAAAAGGATTTGCATAAATTAGAGAAATGGGCGGCTAAATGGCAGATGAGATTTAATACAAATAAATGTAAGGTTATGCATTTGGGAAGGAACAATAGCCAAGCAATCTATAATCTTAATGGAGCAAATCTAGGGGTATCAGATATTGAAAGGGATTTGGGAGTACTAGTGGACAACCACCTAGGTAACAGCGCTCAAAGCCAAGCAGCGGCTGCAAAGGCAAATAAAATATTAGCATGTATTAGGAAGGGTATAGAAGCCAGGGAAGAAGATATAATTCTGCCACTATACAAATCTCTAGTACGCCCTCACTTGGAATATGGAGTACAATTTTGGGCACCACCTCATAAAAAAGACATTTTAGAGCTGGAAAAAGTACAGAGAAGGGCTACAAAACTAATAAGGAGAATGGAGGGGCTAAGTTAT
Source organism: Discoglossus pictus (assembly GCA_027410445.1). Classification (NCBI taxonomy): domain Eukaryota; kingdom Metazoa; phylum Chordata; class Amphibia; order Anura; family Alytidae; genus Discoglossus; species Discoglossus pictus. The sequence continues at coordinate 81,823,077 of CM050170.1, forward strand.
GAAGAAAGACTAACAAAATTAAACGTATTTTCACTATAAAAAAGGTGTCTAAGAGGAGATATGATTACGTTATATAAATACATCCAGGGTCAATATAAGGCTTTGTCAAGTGAACTTTTTGTAGCAAGAGATTTTCAACTGACAAGAGGACATCCTTTGAGGTTAGAGGAAAAAAGATTTCACCTTAAACAAAGAAAAGGGTTCTTCACAGTTAGGGTGGTTAAACTGTGGAATTCTCTACCAAAGGAGGTGGTGACAGCGAATTCGATAGACAACTTCAAAAAGGGGTTAGATATATTTTTGAATAAAGAGGGCATTCAAGGCTATCCTAGATAACTAGCAAGGAATATTGATCCAGGGAGAAATTTGATCGCCAGTTTCTGCGGTCAGGAAGAAATTTTGCTTTTTTTTTTCCCTTATGAGACAATTGGCAAAGTTTCAATGTTTTTTTTTTTTCTGTTTGCCTTCCTCTGGATCAATTAACAATTAACAATAATAATAAATAGTCCACATTAAAAAGATCAATAGAGATCTAAAAAGGTTGAACTTGATGGACTAACTCTTTATTAATCCTCCAATACTATACTATTAATAATTATTTAATCAATAATTTAATTAATAACTAATCCGCATATTGCAGATCAGAGGAGATCTTAACAGGTTGAACTTGATGGACTGAAAGTCTTTTTTCAACCTTAATTACTATGTAACTATGTAACATGTATATCCATGTACATTCTTTATGTAGAAGGATTTTATCCAAATCTCCTTGTCTTTGGCCCAGTTTGGCTCCATCATTAAAAGACAGTACAATGTTTTTTTTTTTTTTTTGGTGGCACATAAATTAACAAAACCACAAATTACTGCTATGAAATACAGTGGATATAAAAAGTCTACATACCCCTGTTAAAATGTCAGGTTTCTGTGCTGTAAAAAAATGAGACAGAGATAAATCATTTCAGAACTTTTTCCACCTTTAATGTGACCTATAAACTGTACAACTAAATTGAAAAACAAACTGAAATCTTTTAGGTGGAGGGAAGAAAAATAAAAAATAAAAATAATGTCCCTCTTATAACTGGGGATGTAGCTGTGTTCAGAATTTAGCAATCACATTCCAAATCGTGTTAAATAGGAGCCAGCATACACCTGCCTCTGATTAACCCCAAATAAAGTTCAGCTGCTCTATTTGGTCTTTTCTGAAATTTTCTTAGTCGCATCCCACAGCAAAACCCATGGTCCACAGAGCGCTTCCAAAGCATCATAGGGATCTAATTGTTAAAAAATATCAGTCAGGAGAAGGGTACAAAAGAATTTCCAAGGCATTAGATATACCATGAAACACAGTGAAGACCGCAATTGTATAGTAACATATTCGGCCAGCCCCTTAATAACTTGCGTGCGCGGAAAGGGTTTACTGACTTGTGTCTCCGGCCCGTAACTCGCAGCATGGTTGAATTTATTAGCTCTGTAACACAGCAGATTTTAAAGCACACAGTCTTTGCGGGTGTGCCAATGCCGCTGTGGGCTTGGAATTTAATGGGGCTGATAGTCTCTTATCTCTTTCTCACTCCCACTCATCACTCCCTCCTTTTCCTCTCAGTCACACAGTCTCTTATCTCTCTCTCATTTAAACTCATCACTCTATTTTCCTTTCTGTCATATACAGTCTCTTATCTCTCTCATTCCCACTCATCACTCTCCGTTTCCCTCAGTCACATGTAGTCTCTTATCTCTCTCTCATTCCCACTCATCACTATCTCCTTCCCCTCTCAGTCACAGTCCCTTATCTCTCTTTATCATTCCCACTCATCACTCTCTCCTTTTCCTTTCTGTCACACACAGTCTCTTATCTCTCTTTATCATTCCCACTCATCACTCTCTCCTTTTCCTTTCTGTCACACACAGTCTCTTATCTCTCTTTATCATTCCCACTCATCACTCTCTCCTTTACCTCTGTTACACACAGTCTCTTATCTCTTTCTCATTTCCACTCATCACTATCTCTTTTCCCTCTCCGTCACACACAGTCTCTTATCTCTCTCTCTCATTCCCAATCATCACTCTCTCCTTTTCCCTCATTCACATATAGTCTCTTATCTCTCTCTCATTCCCACTCATCACTCCCTCCTTTCCCTCTCAGTCACATATGATCTCTTATCTCTCTTTATCATTCCCACTCATCACTCTCTCCTTCCCCTCTCAGTCACACACAGTCTCTTATCTCTCTTTATCATTCCCACTCATCACTGTCTCCTTTCCTCTCAGTCACATAAGTTTGTTATCTCTCTTTATCATTCCCACTCATCACTCCCTCCTTTCCTCTCAGTCACACACAGCCTCTTATCTCTTTCTCATTCCCACTCATCACTCTCTCCTTTACCTCTCAGTTACACACAGCTGTCATAACTCAAGTTGGCCACTAGTTGGGCCTACCAGGAGGGACTGTTATATACCAATCGCCGCCATCTGTATATTGTGTTATGGGTGATTATATGTTAGTATTATGTTGTATATAGTACTATGGTGGGATCGTATTTAGTTAACCATCCCCCAGTAGGTAAACACTGAGGCAGGAGCTGAGCCAAATGGGGTTATCCTAAACAAGATAAACCTCACAGGGTGTCGCCAGGACCTAAACAAAGAGATTTGCCAGACAGCCAGGCACCTAGATAACAATGGGGGGCCTAGGAGATCAAACAGGAAGTTTCCCCTGGGACAGCCTGGGTCAGAATGAGCTTGGTGGCCACGCCTGGGGTTGGCCCAGGGGAGGGGTCTGGTGGTTCCCATAGCCTACCTCTGTTACATTGGACAGAGGTAATTAGGTTACTCTAGAGGTTACCCTATTGGCCAGAGAAAGGGGAAAGGTTGATCCACTCCCTCCACTGTGTGTGTGTGAAATGTTTTAAATATGTTGTTCCAAAATAAAACGTTGTTCATAATTTTCATCAAGACGTGGTGTGTAGATGTATTATTTACCCGGGGACATATGCTTGCAGTAAGATTCGTCAGACTTACTGTCAATATTGCTCAGTCTAAACCAAGGGCTGAGACATGATGTTCCTGTAATCAAGACTACCTCCAAGGTCCAGAGTAACCCAAATCCGGTCAGCAGACCCCAGCCAGAGAGTGGGTCGTGACAACAGCCTCTTATCTCTTTCTCATTCCCACTCATCACTCTCTCCTTTCCTCTCAGTCACACAGTCTCTTATCTCTCTGTATCATTCCCACTCATCACTCTCTCCTTTCCTTCTCAGTCACATACAGTCTCTTATCTCTCTTTATCATTCCCACTCATCACTCTCTCATTTCCTCTCAGTCACACACGGTCCCATATCTCTCTTTATCATTCCCACTCATCACTCTCTCGTTTCCTCTCAGTCACATACAGTCTCTTATCTCTCTTTATCATTCCCACTCATCACTCTCTCGTTCCCTCTCAGTCACATACAGTCTCTTATCTCTCTTTATCATTCCCACTCATCACTCTCTCCTTTCCCTCTCAGTCACATACAGTCTCTTATCTCTCTTTATCATTCCCACTCATCACTCTCTCATTTCCTCTCAGTCACACACAGGTCCCTTATCTCTCTTTATCATTCCCACTCATCACTCTCGCCTTTCCTTCTCAGTCACATACAGTCTCTTATCTCTCTTTATCAGTCCCACTCATCACTCTCTCCTTTCCTCTCAGTATCATACAGTCTCTTATCTCTCTTTATCATTCCCACTCATCACTATGTTCTTTCCCTCTCAGTCACATACAGTCTCTTATCTCTCTGTATCATTCCCACTCATCACTCTCTCCTTTCCTCTCAGTCACATACAGTCTCTTATCTCTCTGTATCATTCCCACTCATCACTCTCTCCTTTCCTCTCAGTATCATACAGTCTCTTATCTCTCTTTATCATTCCCACTCATCACTATGTTCTTTCCCTCTCAGTCACATACAGTCTCTTATCTCTCTGTATCATTCCCACTCATCACTCTCTCCTTTCCTCTCAGTCACATACAGTCTCTTATCTCTCTGTATCATTCCCACTCATCACTCTCTCCTTTTCTTCTCAGTCACACAGTCTCTTATCTCTCTTTATCATTCCCACTCATAATTCTATCCTTTCCCTCTCAGCCTCCTTTCTTTCATGTACAGTCCACACTTACAAATAATCTCTTCTGTCAGGATCGTCTTTCTCATCTAGAGCTACTTATATCACTGTGCCTTGCATATCAACACCGGAAGTGTATTCAGTGAATGCAAAGGACTATAATTCCCAGCATCCCTTGCTGAGAATGTATATCCACAAGACGTGCCGCGAGCAGGGAGTGTATTTAAATTACTCTCCGAAATAAATAATGATAATATTACTACTTACATTTTATTACTTAGCAAGCATTTATAACTTTATCAACCGTTTAGGACTCTGGGTTTCCTACAATTTGTATATTGTGTACTAGTGTTACTGTCTTTGCATCCTTGGGTGTTGCCCATAACAAACATGTCAGATAATGGCATTAGCTTCATGTGAGTCATGACGTCAATAGCAAGGGACGGAAGTGAATGGAAGCAGAACAAGCAGCAGAGGCTGAAGCTGTGAGATTGCAGTGGGGAACAAATCTATCTAGTTGTATTCTTATCTATCTAATTATATATTTCTATCTAATTGTATAGTTAACTGCATAATTATCTATCTATCTCTCTAGCTGTATAATTATCTATATAATTAGGGTGTACAATGAGAGGTGTGTATGGAGGCAGAAATGTGTATATATTCACACACTCAAATTGCCTGGGTGACTCAGAGAAGCTTCCAAACATGGTACTTTTGCACAATTATATATAACTAGCAACTTGCCCGTCAAAAATGACGGGGCAATAACATTGTAAGGCAGGTAATGCTGTTTGGCACAAACAGTATTTTTTTTTGGTGGTCTGAGATCCTTTGGCGCTCATTGCGAGCCTCTTGGTTGTTGTATTTTTTGTTATCAGGCGCTTTTGCTGTCATTAGAAGGTCGGCGATGATCTCCTTTTTGCGCTTATTGCAAGGCTCTCCACTGGTGTAGTTTGTGTGTTATGAGCACCGTTGGCGCTCGTTGTGTGGCGCACGGTGAATGTGTTTTGCTTTTATTGCGATAGTGTATTTTTTTTTGTGTGTGTATATGTATTTTTGTATGATAATTAAATAATTAATAAATTAATATACTTTACCTATTTGTAATTCATATTTGCAGGAAGCATTGTGCTGAAGAGCTAACAATCTGTTTTCATGTTCCTGCAACATACAATGTAGATTTGCACTGTTGTTGAGCTGAGGTGTGTCAGCAATGTGTGTAGTGTAAATATGCTGCGTGCCCGAGGGGAAGCCATTAGTGTAGCTGTGTACTTCTACATTCTGTAAGTTAGTGTTGTAAAACGGCGGCGAATGTGTATGTGGTACGCGGGTATGGAGTATTTAGCATCCTGGCTAAAAGTGTATCTTGTACCTCGTACGTCTTTATTTGTTGTATTCAGTTTTGTTTCAATAACGACAAACATTTTGTCTTTGCGAAGGGATTAGATCCAGAGAGGAGTGGGAGGAACAGTAGACGTAGATAAGATCCATACCCTGAGGAAGTAGAAATATAAAATGCGTAGATTAGAAGAGGATCTACAGCAATTGCAAGACCACAAAGGATTGTAAGGTATCTTATTCCACTTTTTACGGATAAATGTATATATTTTTCGTACTCTCATGTCTTTTATTGTTTTTTCTTTTCCCCTATAAGGATTATGTGCAATATATAAAAATATGTTTTTCATATAGAATTAGATGTTATCAACATACTGTGAGAACGGAAGTTTACCTTGTAAAGGTTCAGTGTTAACCCTCAATACATTTACTAAGTTGCTGTGTACAAAGTTTAATCTTGTGAGTATATTTTTTAAACCCTTAATAAAATTCTGTTTTTAAATACTTATCCATGTTCGGCACTATGCACTGTCTCTTTTTTTCCATTTTAGATAAGATTTGTAATAACTTTTATTATCAAAGGTCCTCTTCAAGTGCAAAACAATATCACTCACTTGCATAATCTACAGTCAATACACAGCCAGCTTCACTTGCACTAGCCTACTGCCTTACTTACTAACATCTTGCATCTGTCACCCTTCTGTATCACACCACAACCTTACCTACTAAATAGTAAGCTCTTCTGGGTAGGGACCGCTTGTTTGTTGCACTAAGGTGTCTGTGGACCCATTTGTTTTAAATTGGTATTGCACTTTATTTCATTTACCTTAGAATATGTAATTTGCTAATTGTACCCACTATACTCTATTCTATTTTCTAAATAGTGCTATGGATAATATTTTCGCTTTATAAATAGAGTTTAGATCTTAATAAAATAGACCTCGACAATAGAACTGAATGGGACAGTAAAGTTCCTTGGATAACCCTCCCACTCAAACTACAGACAGATTCTAAAATGGCATTACGATTTCTCTAAAATCCTTTTATGTTCCTGTCTTGCATACCTGCTAATGGTGTTATTTTGTTACATACTGCACAAACATGTGAATGGTTTACTAAACTACAATGGTCCCTTAATCTGCAGTTATTGGTATAGCTGTTATCTTGTTTTCAAGTCTGATCCCAGAACCTCTGATACATTATTGTAACAAATATTTGTGAGGTGCCTCTTATTTATATAGAGGTCGCTATTTACCCTTATAACTACTTTCCCATTCTCGTAGAGCTCAGCGTCTGACTAAACTGTTGATGATGAACAAGTACATATATAGGAGTAAGAAAATGATTGGAGGGGTGTTTAATCATGCCCTGGAAATCATCAGCCTGCTTACTGGAGAGGTGAGAGCTACTGGGCTATGTTATTCTTTGTATTATCTGCTCATGGTCATTTTCTTCTTATAGAAACACAGCAGAAGAAACTTAACCAGTCACATTATTTCTAAATGTCGTAGGTCCTAGTATTGCAGCCTCCTTCTAATTCACTAACGTTGACTGACATTAACGATGATAAGAAGAAAACTGAGATGATCTTCAATCACGCTCTGGAGATCATTTACCTGCTGACTGGAGAGGTGAGAGCTGCTTAAAAATGTCATAATGACACTATTTTTATTTAAAGGGACATGGATGGTTGTTTTTGTTTAGTCATTCAGTCATATCTAATCTCCGTGACCCTTGGTACCACAGCATGCCAGGTACATATTGTGCCTGGTTGTACTTTTCCGGAAGGTTTTCTTGGCAAAGATATTGGAGTGGGTTGCCAGTTTCTTCCCCAATGGATCACAATTTGTCTGACTTTTCTGCTATGACCTGCCCATCTTGGGTAACCATACATGGTATAGCTCACAGCTTCATTGAAGTACACAAGCCCCTTCACCATGACAAGGTAGTGATACAGTAAAATAATCCACTAAGTATGTATTTGTATATATAAACATAATTTTATTAACAAACTGTTTTTATGCCCTGAAACCTTCCAAGTAGCCCCTACAAAGGTCTACCCCTATAGTCTCAGAATACAATGTGTCCATAGAATGAGTTTTACTAGCCATTCACACATTGCCTCTTAGCAGAATTTAAACATTTGGAACCTCTAGTGTCACCTCTGACATGTGGTGTAACTACATTATTATTATTATGATTATTATTATTATTAATTAGAGTTTTCCTCTAGCAGTAGTGATATCTCCTGGATGAATGCACCACATGGTCCCTTCTGCTGATTTGCCATGTTTCTTTCTTACTTTGTAGGAATACATTATTGTAAAGAAGAATCCCACCCATAGCAACCTTCACCAGAAGACTGGAGAGGTGAGCACTGCTGGGGAATGTGACATTATATCAGATGCACTGATTCCCTTTACTGTTGGATCTATACCTGGATCTGTGTGTAGTTTTATTGTGTCCTTGCTTTGCTTGTTGTCACATACAGTATAGGTAGAAGTTTCTTAAGCATACATAAAAATGGTGTCCATGTCCTACCACATTGGCAGCATCTAAGATGAGTTTTTCCTTATTTTAATAAATTATATTTGGAATGGCTCAGTAACATAGAAACACAGATTTGACTGCAGATAAGAACAAAAAATGGTCCATTCTATCTACCAACAAGTTTGGCATAATTAAGCTTAAGGACAGCCTTACGGTTGAATTCCTTAACTGTGTTTGACCCTACTACTTCCACTGGAAAGCTGTTAGTGAGAACGGTTATTATAGTGGGTTTATAACTCAAATTATACAAAATGTAATTTCTTTGTTAAGCTTAGAAAGAATATCATAGAGATAAGTACTAAATTGAGTTTGTTATTGAGGCAATTATGATAGAATAGAAGGAAAGGAGAGGGTTACTATGAAATGTCCGCATTATGGAACATGAAGTGATACATTGATATTGGAAACTAGAAGATAATGTTACATTTGAGGAAATATTGCTTTCAGAAAGGCAGTATTTAAGTTGAATGTCCTTCTATTAGAACTAACAGGGACATCTATTTAAGAAAGATAAAGAATTCCAGAGATATACATAAGGTTTCTCTGAAGATAAATTAAAGGACCAGTGTACTCCATTTACAAGTAATGTTGTTTTGTTGGGGACAGACTATTAAAAAGTATGCCGTTGTGCAGTATCTCATAGTAACCGTTCAGTGGCAACATTCTGCAAGATGCTGCTTGAGAGAGGTCATTGACAAGCTCATTTGAAACAATTTCATAGTCTGTGTATTCATGAACTACAGAGGACAGACATATTTTATTCCTATTGAAATCCAGAAACCTACAATTCACCTTTAAACTGTCTGTTTTTTCCTCAAGCAGAGCTTCTTATCTTCTCCTACCTATGGCATTAGTGGCCTGGGCAGCTCTTCCTATGTGCGGGGCTAAAAATAAAGTTTGACCAGGTAGTGTCACTGGGCAGGGCCTATGGGGCAGCTGCACTCATGTTACAATAGATCTGTTACCTCTGTGTATGAAGTAGGTGCAGAGCTAATGAAGACACGCAGCAGGGCCAATAACATCAGCCCAGCCTGATTTCAAACTCCACGATAGTCCAGTACCAGGATAGAGCTGGCCAAACCCCTTATAGGCACTGGTACGAGAAGATACACAGTTCTGCTTGATGAACAAACTGTTTAAAAACTTAGAAACATTTTAACTTTTTTATTTTAAACAGCAGACTGTTTTTAATACTCTATACCCCACAAAGAAACACATGAGCTTTACTTTGAAATACACTACAGTGGTCCTTTAAACTTAAAAGTTTGACATTTTGTGGAAACATGAAATTAATTTTGTATCTTATTTGACTTCAAAATATGTTTTTTAATTTCATATCCTCTAATTTACTTTAGTGTAATATAGATGTACACAACGAGATGGTGGATGAGAATTGCCAGTCTCTTAAAACTTTGAGATGGCAATCAAACAGGAGCTCAGGTAACCCAATATTTTCTATACTAGAGATGCAAAGCTACCCTAGCAAGTCCGCGCTTGCTAGGGTAGTCAACCGCATACAAAACACATTCTCTGTTGTAATTAACAGATCTCCAAAATGAAACTGTAGCCACTGTCAGTGAGGAAGGCGACAATAAGATAGACGGACAAGGAATTCTGCGGGTGACTATCCATTCAGAGCTTAGTGCAGGTGAGTCATAAACATAAGAGAAACTCCAAACACACAGAAAACTTCTAAATTAAAGGGTTTATTAATATGCAAAAGTTAGTGGGGAGGTTAGTGTCTGAAATACAAGGCTCTACCTGTATTATGCCAATGTCTCGAATTGTGTTCATGCAACAATGTAGATTATTCCACCTGTTCTCTGTTCCTTTGCTAAGATGGTTCTAACACCAGGTTCAGTAGATGTTGCCCAGTTATGTTCATCATAGCCACACCTTGAAGATTGTCCCAACCAATCAAATCATATCCTTGTGTAGTCATCCTTGGTAAACTCCATCAGTAAATGACCACTAGATGTTACTGCTAGTCCAATAAGTAATTCATTTAATCTTGTCTCGACCTCTAATCTTTGGGTGAATGTTACTCCCAACATTGTGTCCATAATGTAAATCCAATCCTCCTGAGATAGATAACATATAACTGTATCTCTTGGTCGGAATCTTGAATATCAACAAGCAAGACATTCATAGCACATTAACCACTTCATTGCCAGTGGGTCATTATAGCTATACATTTGGTTAATGTGTCATATGTTTATAATAAACCTCACTAAACAAGTGGTCATTTTATTGAAATATTTATATTTATCTGGTGAGATTAATGAAAAATTCTAGGATTCATTTGTTGTTTTACCTTTCTGTATCTTTCCTCTGAATGGCTTACAAAAAGCTTCTACATGTGTAAACTTTGATTTATTTCCAGTTTTCTAAGCAATATATGTATATTCCTGTAGGGCCTTCAACTGTCTCAAGACCTGACCAAGAAGAGGTGCATATAAGGGATCACCAGCAGGTCAAGGAGGAGGAAATTCCTGTAAATTTAAGCAGAAGTGAGTAATAAATGCACAATAAGACTATATTATTTAATTTGAGACACATTGTATTTGATTTAATGAGAATATATAATTTAAAAAAAATAACAATTTTACATGGATTTTAACATCATAGATATCAAACAAATTCAATTAATTCATTTACATTGAGTATTACTTTTATTACTTTTTCTCATATACAACCTAAATAAAATGTACATAAATAAAATGTAATGCAATATTCCATGTACCTTAACATAGAAAAGCCAAACGTATCACCAAAAACTATTGTCCATTCTCCAGAAGAATTTATGTGTTTTATCTTCTTATTTTTAAATTCTACTTTAAAATCAATCATGTGATTGAATGATATACTTCTCTAGAGTATATCTTAAATGTATTAAAGAAGTAGGTTCAAGGATAGAATCCTCATTTTACAGTGTGCTCAACCCCAAGAACTGTAATCATCTGGAGAGACTTGAGGAACCTAGGTATTTTATGAGGTTTGATTAATTCATTCAACCACAAATTTACAGATCCACTTGTAAATATCAATATTTTCTATAATAGCTTCTTAAAAGTGGCCTCGGCAGGATTAGCACATGACAGGCAGACATTGGTTGGCTTTTTCATGGCCAATGGACAGGCTGATACGAAGCAGAAAAAACATGCTATTGACAATACTATTGTGTCTCATGCATCTCTTCAGTTTGAAAACATGTTCCCTGGTTACAGGAGACAACAGTGAAGGAACATAGCAAGCTTCACCTCCTTTGGGAAAGGGACCCTGCTCAAAAAATAGGTCCTGGTGGTTCAAAATTAAAACACATAGTTAAAAAAACATATAAAATGCCAATACTGAGGAGAAGACGGGTGTTCTAAGAGCATATTTCACATTATACCTATTAATTCAGTGCTCAAAGGGACATGGAAGACTCCCTAATGTTTATATTAATATAAACTACCAAAGTGTTTGTTTGCATAATTTAAACATCATATTATTAACAAGTACTTAAAGCTCTGTTTTTTACTCTCTGAAACCTTACATGAAGTTCCTGCAATGTTCCGCCCTTATAGGACCATAATATTAAAAACAGGAAACATTCCATGTCCCTTCAACACAAATATGAAAAGTCTAGGATGAATGATTATTTTGTGTATCAACAGAGCATTTACAAATTAGATCAACTAGTCAATTCTCAATTATTGCCTGTAATCAGGACTGAGCAGTCACCTCTGCAGGGGCTAAGACAATGTCACTGGGCCTGTTATCACCTGCTCAGCAGATCCACTCTCCAGCTGTTATTTTCCCATTTCCTTTTACCTTGGCTTCTTTTGCCTCTAGACCTAGAGCCTCCAAACTACATTTCTTTTTTAAAGTTTAATTATTTTTTTTTTTCACAAGCTTTTCTTACAACAAAACAAAGAGAAAAGGAAAACAGTCACAGTTCAATAATACAAATACTATAAAAAAAAAAAAAAACAATTACAATATACCATTGCAACTAATCCAAAACCAGTGCACCATTTGTTGTCCTTAAATTGGATAAAAAAAACAACCTAGGCTAACATATAGTTAAAAATCTGTCTCAAAAGCTTATATCAATTATAACCACCATTTAATGCTTTCAAAGGCCATATAAAAAGTATTAAATACTCCTATGAGGTTAGTCTGTAGATTGTGAAAAAAATAATAAGATAGTACCCCATAGCATTAAAACAAAACAAAAATAAATTTAAAAAAAAGGAAAGAGAAAAAAACAATATATATTTGCCGGCTGAAAAGAGGATCGAAGAGGCGTAGGGGACCGGGCCCATACTATCAAGCTCCGGCTGAGTCCATTTAGACTTTAAGAATACATTTGATCCCAAATTTTCAGTTTTTAACTGGAAGTCGGGAAATCTCTAATTCCTTAAGGATGCCTTCCAGGAGATGGGATTTACTGATGTTTACCAAAATTTCATTTTTGCTTGGTTCCAGTTCATGGCGTTAGAAGTTTTAGCTGCCATGAAAATCTGTACCAGAAGAGCTTTTATTTCTGTTGAAAATTAATTGGGAAAAATGTGGAAAAGTGGTATTTCGGGATTGTAGGGAAGGTCCAACTTAAATGTTGATTTTATTTGGGTGAAACATTCTTTCCACCAGGTCTATAACCTTGGGCAATCCCACCAAATATGAAAGTGAGTTCCAATATGTCCACATTTACGCCAACAATATTTAGCTTCATTCAATTTGTTTATTTGGAACACTTTTATAGGGACCAAATACCACCTATTTATAATCTTAAAGTATGTTTCTTTATGAGAGCTGTTTTCCAAAAATTTGTCAGTGGTAAAGAATGGCGAATCACATGTGTCAATTTATTTTTCAACTCTTTTTCCCAAACTTTTAGGCTTAACGATTTAACTAGGACCTGCTTATTTTTAATGATGTTGTGGCATTTAGCCATTAGGTGGCGTTTATCCACTGCAAGAATTAGTCTCTCAAAATCGGACAGATCTCTTTGGCTTTCTAAAAAAAAACTAAGTTGACTACACATTTTATGAAATTCTAGCCACAAAGATAGTGTAGGTTATATTTAACACAGAGTTCCCCAAAATAGATAATGTTGCCATTCTGAAAAAGGGTCTTGTAAGAATACCGTCCACTTTTTCACCAAAATATCCAATAAGGGTATATCTAGTTCCCTGGACAGAGAAGCCAATGGAGTTAAAGGACTAGGAAATAAGATCAAAGAATACTTAAAATTCAGTCTCCCCCATTGTTTGCTGTTATTCTTTAATGATTCTCCCATCAAATCCAAGTTTTTATATTCACAATTTTTATATAAAAGATTAAACTTTGTAGCTCTCTCTTTCATAACATTTCCTTTTCAATTTGGAACAAGTGGTCTGATTCTTCATATTTATTTCATCTAATGATGTGGGCTATAGTAATAGCATCTTGAAATTTCTGAACTGAAGGGTAAGCCATGCCTCCTTTTTGGAATTTGTTGATCAAACTTTCCGTTTTTAATTCTTTTTTTTTTACCTTTATGAATGAATTTATCAAGAGTGTTTTGAAATGTTTTAATTTGAAGTCTTGTAAGATCATAAGGAATACTGCTCATTACATATATTATTTTAGGGATCAGAAACATTTTTGCGGCTATAATTCCTCCCGACCATGAATCATAAAGATTCTTCCACCTATCAATGGAGGTATTCAAATTTTCCAAAGTTGCCTTAAAATTTTGTTTAATCATCTGTTTAAAATATGATTGTAATTCTATACCCATATGATTTATATTTGGTTGCCATTTAAATAGGAAGTTACACTTTAGAACTATACTTTCCTCCTCTTTCATATCAATCATAAGTGCTTCAGATTTGGACAGATTTAGTTTGTAGTTCCATAATTTACTGAATTCTCTTAAACTTTCTTGGAGATTTTCAATTGACTTGAACGGGTCCTCCAGGGAGAGAACCACATCGCCCGCGAACAATGTCAGTTTGTGTTCTATATCCCCCACATTTATATCCTGGATGCTCCTGCAGTCTCTGATGGAGTTTGCTAGAGGTTCTATTAGGAGTGTGAAGATGAGCGGGGACAAGAGACACCCTTGTCTGGTCCCATTGGAGATGTTAAAACTGACTTAAATCCAAGGTCACGACAGAGGCGGATGGGGCCACATAGAGGTCCTTAGACCCAAAGTCGCCAAAACTGAATTTGGCCAAGACTAGATCCATGTAGTCCATCCGACCCTGTCGAAGGCCTTCTCCTCATCCAGGGAAAGAAAGACAGACAAAATCTTATGTATTTTAGAGTAGGCTATAAGGTTAACAAGTCTTCTGACATTGTCAGTCCCTTGCCTACCTACTATAAAACCGTTTTAGTCTTTTTGTACAAGGGATTGTATTACAGTGTTCATTCTGTTTGCTAGCACTTTTGCATAGATTTTAAGATCTGTATTAATAAGGCAAATAGGACGGAAATCTTTATATTCAGCGCCGTTTTAGGTATGGTTATGATATGTGTTTCTAACATTTCTTTAGAAGTTGTCCCTCACTCTTTAATTTCATTGAATACTTTAGCCAAATCAGTAATAATTTCCCTTTGAAAGATCTTAAAGTATGAGTTGATAAAGCCATCAGGTCTAGGGGCTGAAGACATTTTTATATTTGAGATAACATCAAGAATTTCTTTTTCAGATATAGATTTTTTTAACTGGTCAAGATTTTTGCCATCTGATTTCTATCCAGAAACCTTTGGATATCACTACGTTTAGGTTTTGATAACTCGTTATCTGACAAATTATATAAGTTATAATAATATTCAGCAAAGGCTTCTGCTATTTTAAGAAGATTTTATATAGTTTTTGCTTTTATAACAACCGTAATTTGATCAATTCTTTTTTTAGTGGAGTTGACTCTATATTAACTTGCCAAAAATGTATTCGCTTTTTTACCCAGATGGTATAGGCGTTTTTAAAGCACCCATCTAGAATTGTCAATTATATTTTATTCAGCTAGTCTAATTTGTTTTTGTATGTTCTTAATCTGTAACATATTTATTTGGCAGGAATTTTTTTTTTCTCTGTCAGCTTTAATTAAATCTATATATAATTCCCTAAGAGGGGTACCATTTTCCCTTTTCTTTTGGGCCTGAATTTTTATACAAACACCCCTTATATATGCCTTGTGGGCCAACCATATTGTTGTATTAGATTGTACAGAATTTCTATTAAGGGTAAAATACTCCTCAATTGCTAAATTAATTTTACATTTACTTTTCTGGTCTTTCAATGGGGAATTTTTAATTTTCCAAGATGGGCGAACATTAGCTACTGTTCCTAATTTCAGAGTGGCAGAAATGAGTCCATGATCCGAAATATTAATTGGGTCAATTTCGGCAGTAATACGTTTTTTAAGGGCTAGTTTGTTTACAAATATGTAATCAATTCTCGAATAAGATGCGTGCAGCAGAATAAAAATTATAATTTTTATCCGTAGGGTGAAGACACCGCCATGAGTCATATAAGCCATATTTAACTAAGATTTTATTAAAAATCCCCTCTCTTTGGATAATATTCCAATTGTCCTTAGACCCAATTTTCGATTTTCTATCCAAAACTGAGTTAAGGGATTGTTAAAATCTCCACAAATTAGAAGCAGGCCAGAAAAATATTTCTTTAATGAATTTAAAGTCCTGTTAACAAATTTACTCTGTGCCTTATTGGGGACATACATATTCAATACCGTTACTTTCATATTATTGTTTCCAAAAGGAAAAACGACCCTCTGGATCCATCAGAGAGATCTTCCAATTAAGTCTTTTGTTAAAGAAAATACCTGAGCCTCTATTCTTTTTGACAAATTTTGAGTTAATAACAGCGACAAAGTGTTTATTGCTATAATCTATGCCTCCAGCAGCCTGCAAGTGCGTCTCCTGGAGGCACACTATATCAGCTTTTTTTTTTTTTTTTGAAAGGCATTGAAACAAATGGATCTTTTACAAGGAGCATTCAATCCTTGAACGTTTTGGCTTAACCCTCTCAATGTCATTTAAGAGCATCAAGCCAACTATTGACTTGTGCTAGATCCAACTCCCTCCCAACATCACCCCTCCCCTCCAAACGACAAAAAAAAAAGATAAAAGAAAAAAAATTGAATTCAAAAATTTCACCAAAACAAGAAAGTTGAAAAAAAGAAGAAAAGGCTCTCTAAGAGGGAACACTACCCACTCTCCCATGACAACTACCCAGAAAGAAAGAACTTTTTCTAAGTTCAAACAATCCTTGGCGTTCTACGGTGGTGCCATTGCTTTAGGCTTCTATAAAGGTTTTCCTCTCCCACTAATTTTCAGGAGTAAAACATTTATTACAATGACTAAAGACTTGTACAATGGTTTAATAAACCTTATACTGAGAGAAAAAAATATTTGATTTGCAAAGTAAGAGTAATTTATAAATCCTAATAGGCTCTCGCAATTCCCCAAAAGTTTTCGAATTATGGAATGAGATACAGAATAGCAATAAACCAAACCTAATTTTTGTGTATTTATAGGGCCAACATTTTATTTTAAAACTAATACTACAATGAATTGTTATTTGTGCCTTCTAGTCTTTTAAATAATAAATTTTGTGAAAAATGTTTATTATCATAAAATACTAAAAACTCCTTTATGTGCTTAATTAGGGCAGTATATTGTTCTTACCCAGTGACAAAATGTAATAGAATATCACAGAAGCTATGGCCCCAGTTATTACTACTCAAAGTAGGAATATACAGATTTGTTGTAGGCAATAGTGTACAGTGCCAAGAAATTACAAATTACCAGGATTAATCTTAGATGGTGATAAGGTTATCCAAATTATAGCAGAAATTATTACTATTATTAAATATACCAGGCCGATATTCCACATATATCCGTTACTCCTTAACTCGGCCAATCAGAATGTCTCAAGCAATGCAGCACTATTCAGGAATATTCTGAGTTGTCACACAAGTTGTTCACAAAAAGTGGTCCCAACAGATGATATTATACAGTGCTTAAAAGTTCCAAATTATCACATATACTAATACACAATGCTGAAATATTCCAAGGTGGCACAAATATCATAGCATGGGCCTAAGATATTCCAAAGAGTCCCAAGTGGAGTAACACAATACTCGAAATTGTTATAAATATTATTGCACAATGTTGGATTATTCCTGATGGCTCCAGCTGATAAAACACGCAGCTAAATTGTTCCAAATCGTCTCAGTTATCGTTGCGCTAATCTGAGGTAATGACCCAAATGTTAAGCTGTATCCAGTCACCACCAGTAACAATGTTGAAATAATCCCAAGATCCAGAAATTTTATGGCACAGTACTGAAAAATTCAAAGGAGTCACACATACTATTGCTCAGTACTGGGATGTAGCAAACTGGCATGGAAACTAATGTATTGGACTGAGGTTTTCCAAATAACTACCAATATTGTTGCACCAATCGGGAGAGTTGCTTATTGCCATATTTATTGCACAAAGATATTGGATCCCAAAGTACCACTGCTAATACTCTACAGTGCTAGGCAATTAATAATTGCCTCAGATGTTATTATACTGGATTGAGGTAGTGATGATTACCAAAAGTACTGTAATAATGCACAATACTGTGATCTCACATTGCCCTCAAACTTATTGCACAATGCTAGGCAATTCCAGGAAGCCACAATGGTACAAAAAAAGATTTCAGGTTTGGCACAGGAATTAATGGAGCTTTCTAAGATATTCCTGGATACAGCCAGTTCATAATGCACAATGCTTAGATGATACATGCTACCAGATAAAAATAATGCACAGAATTAGATATATCAAGGTGCCACCATTGTTATTACTTTAATCTGAAGTATCCAGAATGATAGAATGGTTACACATAAATGGTCTGAAGAATCTCAGTTTTCCTGTGCTTCTATGCAGAAAATATGACTTAGAAGTAAACAGCTACTGTTGCACTGCATCGTTGCTAAGAGCTTTCTTCTAGTTGATTATAGTGTCAGCTTTTATTTTGGCAGAAAAATAAGACAAAACACACTTGACGGGATCAACAGCCACTGTGCACCAGATTAGATATAATGCCTCATCGCTTGATAAGTAAAGTGTCTTCTTATTAGCTAAAGGGACATAAGGACTAAGGAGTGTGACTGGCGGGTGCTAAGCCGCTCATAGTCAGACCACAGGGGACCAGGCCAGTGTGATAAGTGTAACTTTAACAGGACAGACGCTAAACAAAAAAGGTCAGTGTTTTTTCCATCAGGAAGGAATGTAATTCCTCTCAATAGAGTCGGCGTGCTGGGAGGCACCGCTGTGTGTACTTTCTCCTACCAGTACTTGGCTTTATAAAAGGGATTCACTGGGTCCGGCGGATGATATTTGCGGTCCAGGCAAATCCTCTCCCTACCAGGTGCCGTCAGTGTGCTAGGCCGGAACACTCCCCATCAGGCTCACCCGCCGACTCCTTCAACAGCAACGTGGCGTCTCCATTAGTCTGCGTTTTGTTCTCCTCCAACCCCAGCCACAAAGTCCGTTGTATCACAAACTGTGTAGAAGCAAAAAATAGGCTCCGGATAGCAAATCACGGCTCTCCTCCCAGCATGCTACTGAGCGCAATGCTCTATATGCTTGAAGTCATGGGCGGACAAGTTAAGGCAGCTTATGGATGCTCCATGTTAGAGAGGCTGGAGTTCTTATGCTACTTGCACTACACCGGGGTTTCACGCCAAAGAGCCCGTTAGCTGCTCATGTAAGCAGCTTTCTGGGCGTGTACAGAATCCTCCTCTGCCCCAGAATGTATTCTGTATCCATCACAAACTGCCTCTCTTCTGAACTGATATAACTTGCCCTCTCACCTATCCTGTCCACAGCCACCCACCTTTGAGTTGTGTTAATTTATAGTGTAGGTGTAGCACTATCACCTCCATTTTCCACAGCTGATACACCTACAAAATGAATCACTAATTAACCCTGTACTCTCTTTTTAATTACTTGCCAAGCAATTGTTTCTTCCTTTTAATCACTCCTCCTTTTGTTTCATTAATTCCTTTAGCCTGTAATTCTGAATTTTCAATCTTGTAATGTGTTTTTAAACCAGCACCATGTATGTAAGATTCTAAACTCAAAGACCGAGCCCTCTACTTTTTGCCATGTGTTTAATATTGTATTTATAACCCTTGTATAGCGCTACGGAACAGTAATATTAATAATGCATCGCTACAAATATATTAAATTCTCTGTTGAACAAACAGGACTCAATGATGAAAGTATATGCAATTTATCAACTAATGAGAAAGAAGAATATGAAAGGGAGGAAAAGGATAATCGGAAGCTAGAAACATATTCAGATCCACAGGCAGGTGAGTGATATCATATTAATAATTACATTCATATACTTGTGTGTTTACAACATTATTATATATTACTGATGATGGTATACATTGTTCACCATCATTTTGTTATCAGTTGTAATGTGATGTAATGTGTCTATATAATACTTTAGAAAATGGCATAGGCTACCATTCATTGGATTGCTAGTGTATGCCATCAACCTAATTTTATATAGCGCTTCTCTCCCAGAAGGGGCACAAAGCACTTTAAGTAAAGTGGTCATCCATTAGCCATCCCCATTTTCCTTTACTGAAGATCACCTTACTCATTGTAGAGACCAAACCCTGGGCACATATCCACTTTTGGATGATGGGAATAGATTTATAAGTGTTAACTTGGGAGCATCATTTGACAGCTTTCATTTGACAACCACAAGATTTTGTTTACAAAAGATAAATGGAGAGTTATTATGTCCCATAGAGTAACGTTTACGATGTTGGTCATGCTTTTGCGTCCCTCGCGCAGTGAGGCGAGCCGTTGTTGCACGCACGACGTAGGCTTTTGCGTCTCCTCGCACAGCGAGGGACACCTGTGAGCCGTTCACGCACGACGGGTCGGCTGCAATGAGTGCTGAAGGTGCTCATTGCACTGTGAGCCTCGTGAACGAGGCGAGCAGTTGAGGCACGCGGGACTTAGGGCCTCATTCAATTGCGCCAATTGAATAGGGCTCTAAATAAGCACAGAGCATTTTTTTTACAGAAGTTTTTGTTAGTGAAGACCTTGCTTTTGGATAGATGTTCACTAACTAAACTTCTGTAAAAAAAATATGCTCTGTGCTTATATAGAGCCCTATTCAATTGGCCAAATCGCAATTGAATTAGGCTGTAATGAGGCTGTAATGGCCCAAAGCCATATTTGCCATTTTCCGCTGCTCGAAAATCGCCTAAGCAAGGGGGAAAAAAGCGGACGAAAAGCATAAAAATTCTGAAACCGGATGAAAACGAGGCTCAGCATCGCCAGGCACGCAGAACTTTGAAAATACACAAGGCAAAAACAGTAACACTTACACTAACAACGCCAGGCGCGTAGGACTTTGAAAATAAAACAAACGAGGAACAAAAACCTCACATTCTATACCAACCACCATTGCCAGCCTTGCAATTTCATTCCCGTAATTTTTTTCCTAGTCACTATAATAGTTGTCAGTTTCCGGAACGCTTACGATGTTGGTCACACTTTGCGGCCCATAGGTGAGCCGTCGACCAGGCACGCAGGACTTAGCCGCAACTGCGAGGTGAGCAGTTGAGGCCCGCGTGACTTTGCCTGCAGTGAGAGCCGCCATCCTCCTCCTCCCTCCTAACCCCCTTTGCCTGCGGGACTTCAGCACTCAGGCCCGCAGGACTTAGGGCCTCATTCAAATGTGATTTAACCAATTGAATAGGGCTCTATATAAGCACAGAGCATATTTTTTACAGAAGTTTTTAGTTAGTGAACTTCTATCCAAAAGCAAGGTCTTCACTAACTAAAAACTTCTGTAAAAAATAATTTGTGCTTATATAGAGCCAAACTATATAGAGCCCTATGCTTATATAGAGCCCTGTTCAATTGGCCAAATTACCGTACATTTGCATGAGGCCCTTAGCCTGCAGTGAGGGCCGAAATCCTCCTCCTCCATACTAACCCCCTTGTACCGCATGACTTCGGCTCTGGCCCGTAGGACTTAGCCTGCAGCGAGGGCCTCAATCCAGGGTGAGGAAAAGGAGACAAGGGAGGGATAGAAGGGGGAAAAAGGAGATACAAGGGAGGGATAGAAGGGGGAAAAAGGAGATACAAGGGAGGGATAGAAGGGGGAAAAAGGAGATACAAGGGAGGAATAGAAGGGGGGAAAAGGAGATACAAGGGAGGGATAGAAGGGGGGAAAAGGAGATACAAGGGAGGGATAGGAGGGGGAAAAGGAAACACAAGAGAGGGATAGGAGGGGGAAAAAGGAGACACAAGGGAGGGATAGGAGGGGGAAAAAGGAGACACAAGGGAGGGATAGGAGGGGGAAAAGGAGACACAAGGGAGGGATCGGAGGGGGAAAAGGAGACACAAGGGAGGGATCGGAGGGGGAAAAGGAGACACAAGGGAGGGATCGGAGGGGGAAAATGGAGACACAAGGGAGGGATCGGAGGGGGAAAAAGAAGACACAAGGGAGGGATCGGAGGGGGAAAAAGGAGACACAAGGGAGGGATCGGAGGGGGGAAAAGGAGACACAATGGAGGGATAGGAGGGGGAAAGGAGACACAATGGAGGGATAGGAGGGGGAAAGGAGACACAAGGGAGGGATAGGAGGGGGGAAATTTAGACACAAGGGAGGGATAGGAGGGGGGAAAAGGAGACACAAGGGAGGGATAGGAGGGGGAAAGGAGACACAAGGGAGGGATAGGAGGGGGGGAAAGGAGACAAAAGGGAGGGAAAGGAGGGGGGAAAAGGAGACACAAGGGAGGGATAGGAGGGGGGAAAAGGAGACACAATGGAGGGATAGGAGGGGGAAAGGAGACACAATGGAGGGATAGGAGGGGGAAAGGAGACACAAGGGAGGGATAGGAGGGGGGAAATTTAGACACAAGGGAGGGATAGGAGGGGGGAAAAGGAGACACAAGGGAGGGATAGGAGGGGGAAAGGAGACACAAGGGAGGGATAGGAGGGGGGGAAAGGAGACAAAAGGGAGGGAAAGGAGGGGGAAAAGGAGACACAAGGGAGGGATAGGAGGGGGGGAAAGAAGACACAATGGAGGGATAGGAGGGGGAAAAGGAGACACAATGGAGGGATAGGAGGGGGGAAAAGGAGACACAAGGGAGGGATAGAGGGGGGGAAGGAGACACAATGGAGGGATAAGAGGGGGAGAAAGGAGACACAGTGGAGGGATAGGAGGGGGGGAAGGGAGACACTAGGGAGGGATAGGAGGGGGAAAAGGAGACACTAGGGAGGGATAGGAGGGGAAAAGGAGACACTAGGGGGGGATAGGAGAGGGAAAAGAAGACACTAGGGAGGCATAGGAGGGTAGAAAAAGGAGACACAGGGATGACAAGGGAGGGAGAGAATGGAGAAAAGGAGACACAAGGGAGGACACAGATGAGTGCCGAAGGTGCTCACATTGTGTGGCAACCGCATTGCCACGCTTAAAATTTCATTCCTGACATTATGTTATTTGGATCTCAAGAATCCATTGATATGCCCAATGCTTCACATTGTTTTTCTTTTGCTTGATATTTTCATAATATGTTGCTTCTTATTGTGGTCAGTGATCACCTATTATCCTTTTTTTAGAAGTACTGAGTAAATATTCTATTTTATAATTTTATTTTTACTCTGTATTATACAAAGAAATGCAGAAATGTAATTGTATAACTCAATCTGTTTTAGCTTAATCCGTTCTTTTGGTTTCTTCTTTATGAAAATGTAAGCATTGTTTTTATAGTTTTTTTAACATAACAAAATAAAATTCCTTGTATCAATGTATCAACAGGTTTCCTAAATGGAATTTGTTTAGACTCCAGTCCTGATTAATTTTTGATAAACGTTTAGATACATTTTTTTCATACCAGTGGGATCCAATAAGTTCAGGCTTTACCTGTCACACTAACTCTGTTTTAGCTTTATTGATTTCTATATTTTTGCTTAAAGCACAGATAGTTGGCACAGTGGGTAAAATCCTGCTTCTTCCCTTTTTATTTTTTTCCAGGATTTTTTTTATTTATTGTAAAAACATTAGAACACCCCTGTTTGTCTCACATATATATTTTCTATTTTATTTGATTTTTTAATTAAAATTACTATTTATATACAAAGAAGCAAAAATCAATTTTAATAGTGTTGCCAGTCCATTGGGTTTAATACTGAGTTCCACAATAAGTAACATCTCCATTCCAGCAACTATCAACCACATTAATCCTTACTACAAATACTTATTAAACCTTTTTTTTTTTTTTTTTAACGTAACAGAAATATTTAGTTTGTTTTTGGATTGTAGTCTGACAAAAAATATTACATTGACAAAACAAAATGTTCAATGGCATATAAAGTACTACTTACTAAAAATTACATTGGCACAGAGAAGAATTGAACCAGGAGCTACAATTTAATAGCATTGACCATTAGACTAAACATGTCATATCACTGACCACTAGACTAAACATTCCATAGCACTGACCACTAGACTAGATATGCCATGGCACTGACCACTAGTCTAAACATCTCATAGCACTGATCTCTAGTCTAAACATTTTGTTGCACTGACCTCTAGTCTAAATCTAATAACATTGACCACTAGACTAAACATGTGATAGCATCGACCACTAGACTAAACATGTCATAGCTTTGACCACTAGACTAAACATCTCATAACATTTGGCACAAGACTAGACATTCCATAGCACTGACATCTAGTCTAAACATTCCATAATATTGACCACTAGGCTAAACATCTCATAGCACTGACCTCTAGTCTAAACATGTCATAACATTGGGCACAAGACTAGACATTCCATAGCACTGACCTATAGACTAAACATTTCATAGCATTGACCTCTAGTCTAAACATTTCATAATATTGACCACTAGGCTAAACATCTCATAGCATTAATCATAGTTACATAGTTACATAGTAATTAAGGTTGAAAAAAGACTTTCAGTCCATCAAGTTCAACCTGTTAAGATCTCCTCTGATCTGCAATATGCGGATTAGTTATTAATTAAATTATTGATTAAATAATTATTAATAGTATAGTATTGGAGAATGAATAAAGAGTTAGTCCATCAAGTTCAACCTTTTTAGATCTCTATTGATCTTTTTAATTTGGACTATTTATTATTATTGTTAATTGTTAATTATTGTTAATTGATCCAGAGGAAGGCAAACATAAAAAAAAAAAACATTAAAACTTTGCCAATTGTCTCATAAGGGGAAAAAAAAGCAAAATTCCTTCCTGACCACAGAAACTGGCGATCAAATTTCTCCCTGGATCAATATTCCTTGCTAGTTATCTAGGATAGCCTTGAATGCCCTCTTTATTCAGAAATATATCTAACCCCTTTTTGAAGTTGTCTATCGAATTCGCTGTCACCACCTCCTTTGGTAGAGAATTCCACAGTTTAACCACCCTAACTGTGAAGAACCCTTTTCTTTGTTTAAGGTGAAATCTTTTTTCCTCTAACCTCAACGGATGTCCTCTTGTCAGTTGAAAATCTCTTGCTACAAAAAGTTCACTTGACAAAGCCTTATATTGACCCTGGATGTATTTAAATAACGTAATCATATCTCCTCTTAGACGCCTTTTTTCTAGCGAAAATAAGTTTAATTTTGCTAGTCTTTCTTCATAACTTAGCCCCTCCATTCCCCTTATTAGTTTTGTAGCCCTTCTCTGTACTTTTTCCAGCTCTAAAATGTCTTTTTTTGTGAGGTGGTGCCCAAAATTGTACTCCATATTCCAAATGAGGGCGTACTAGAGATTTGTATAGTCTCAGAATTATATCTTCTTCCCTGGCTTCTATACCCTTCCTAATACATGCTAATATTTTATTTGCCTTTGCAGCCGCTGCTTGGCTTTGAGCGCTGTTACCTAGGTGGTTGTCCACTAGTACTCCCAAATCCCTTTCAATATCTGATACCCCTAGATTTGCTCCATTAAGATTATAGATTGCTTGGCTATTGTTCCTTCCCAAATGCATAACCTTACATTTATTTGTATTAAATCTCATCTGCCATTTAGCCGCCCATTTCTCTAATTTATGCAAATCCTTTTGTAGGGAAAGTACATCATTATCTGATTTTATTACCTTGCACAACTTAGTGTCATCAGCAAAAATGGAGACACTACATTCGAGTCCTACTTCAATGTCATTAATAAATATGTTAAAAAGGAGAGGACCCAATACTGAGCCCTGAGGAACCCCACTTATCACATTAGACCAATCGGAGTATGTTCCATTTACAACAACCCTTTGCTTCCTGTCTTTTAGCCAGCTCTCGATCCATGAGCAGATATTTACTGCAATTCCTGTATCCCTTAGTTTGCTCACTAGTCTTCCATGTGGCACTGTATCAAATGCCTTTGAAAAATCTAAAAAGACTACATCCACTGAGTTGCCCTGATCCAAGTTCCTACTAACCTCCTCATAAAAACTAATTAGATTGGTCTGACACGACCTTTCCTTCATAAATCCATGTTGACTGCTACCTATGATCCTGTTCAAATAGACATATTCTTGTATTCTGTCCCTTATTAACCCTTCTAAAAGCTTCCCAAATGCAGAAGTGAGGCTCACTGGTCTATAATTCCCCGGATTTGCTCTAGATCCCTTCTTAAATATAGGTATCACCTCTGCTTTTCTCCAGTCATCTGGTAGAGACCCTGTAGTGAGCGAGTCTTTAAAGATTAGATATAATGGTTTGGCTATTACAGAACCCAGCTCCCTCAGTACCCGTGGATGTATTCCATCAGGACCTGGGGCTTTATTAACATTTATTTTCTCCAACCTCTTTTGTATTTCTTCCTGCGTTAACCAATTATTTAGTAAAGGTAGTGTAGCCCCATTATGTTGCAGTGTCCCAACCACTGGTACCTCCCTTGTGTAAACCGACGAAAAGAACCTATTTAGCTCATCTGCCTTTTGCTGGTCACTAATTATCAGATGGCCTGTGTCACATTGTAATGGTCCTATCGATTCCTTCCTGGCCTTCTTCCCATTAATATATTTATAAAATATTTTAGGGTTAGTCTTACTTTCCATTGCAACTGACTTCTCATTTTCTATTTTAGCCAGTCTAATAGCCCTTTTGCAAGCCTTGTTGATTTCCTTATAGTCACATAAAGATGCCTCTGTTCCCTCCTTCTTGTATAATTTAAATGCATATTTATTTTTCCTCATCATGATCTTTAAGTCATTGTTAAGCCACATGGGATGTGATTTACTCCTATTCATTTTATTTTCACATGGTACATGCTGATGAATATGTTTATTTAGTAAGGATTTGAATGTTGTCCATTTATTTTCAGTATTCTTCCCTGTAAGTTCTTTGTCCCAGTCTATATGTTGTATTGCTGCCCGTAGCCCATTAAAGTTAGCCCTTTTAAAATTTAGAGTTTTTGTTGGCCCCTTACAACTCTGTTTTTTGTATTCAATCTCAAATGAGACTGTGTTGTGATCACTGTTCCCCAAGGGTTCCCCTATTTTTACATTTGATATTATATCAATATTACTTGTGATGACTAAATCCAAGATGGCCCCATTTCTAGTAGGTTCTTGTATTACCTGGGCTAGATAATGATCCCTGAGTGTACTCAAGAACCTGCTCCCCTTAGCTGAGCTGCTGGTCTCGTTTATCCAGTTTATATCAGGGTAATTAAAGTCTCCCATTATTAGAACTTGCCCATGCTTAGCTGCATTTCCAATCTGTAACAATAATTGTATTTCCTCACTTTCAGCTATATTTGGGGGTTTATAGCATACTCCCACCAATATGCATTTAGAATTAGCTCCTCCACTATTTAGCTCAACCCACAAGGATTCAATGATGCCGTTAGTGCCAGCATAAATATCTTCTCTAACTATAGGCTTAAATTCAGGCTTAACATAAAGACAGATCCCTCCTCCTCTTTTACCATTTCCCCTATCTTTCCTAAATAGGTTATAACCATCCAGATTAACAGTTCAGTCATGAGATTCATCCCACCATGTTTCCGTAATGCCTATTAAGCCCCATTTTTCTTGTACTGCTAATATTTCTAGCTCATCCATTTTCCCAGGCAAACTTCTTGCGTTTGCAATCATACACTTTATGTTGCTATGGCTCTGCTGATGTGAATCGCTAGTCTAAACATTCCATAATATTGACCACCAGACTAAACATTTCATAGCATTGACCACTAGACTAAACATTCCATAGCACTGACCCCTAGACTAAACACCTCATAGCATTGATCACTAGTCTAAACATGTCATGGCATGACCACCAGACTAAACATTTCATAGCATTAACCACTAGACTAGACATTTCACAGTATTGACCACAAGACTAGACATTCACAGGTTTTCTAGCGGATGGAAAATAAAAATGTAACTTCTTCAACCTGAGTTTCCAATTTTATAATTTTACTAGCGACTTGCCCATCAAAAATGATGGGGCAGTAAAAAAGTGTTGAAATGCTGTTTGTCACACAATGGGAGTGTACTGGGTGCCTCAACTATATAGACCCCCTATAGGACACTAATTAACCCATGTAATAACACTATAGGTGCCATGAGGGTCATCCAGGACCCTCATGACACAAAGTGTAAGCATTACACTATTAAATCTAACTATACCCCATTAACCCAACCCTGGGCCTATTTAATCCTAACAGCACGCATTTAACCCTAACAGTACCTATGTAACCCTAACTGGGCCTATTTAACCCTCTGCAAGCCTATTTAACCCGGTCTCTTATGGGGGTCTATACAGACCGCCCATAAGCCTCTATTTAACCCCATCAGTCCCATAAGGGTATATAAAGACCCTCATGGGACAGTTAGAAGCCTAGCATTAACCCCATAAGTGCCATGAGGGCCTCCAGGACCGTAATGACACTAAGTACAAGCACTACACTGCACTACCCCCCCAATAAACCATTAAATCGAAACTAACCCCCCTCTACCCTAACCTATTAACAGCTACACTACCTACCTACCCCATATTAAACCCCCCACCCCACTAATTACAGAAAATAATAAAACCTAAGTCACAGAAAATAAAAAAGCTAAATTACAGAAAATAAAAAAACCTACATTACAACACTACAGAAAATAAAAGAATATTACACACCTGAAAAGGAAATACATACAAAATATATACATCACATTCCAATACAATATAATACAAATAAAATACGATACCCCTCTATCTAAAATACGATACCCCTCTATCTAAAATACGATACCCCTCTATCTAAAATACGATACCCCTCTATCTAAAATACGATACCCCTCTATCTAAAATACAATACCCCTCTATCTAAAAACCAATACCCCTCTATCTAAAATACAATACCCCTCTATCTAAAATGCATACCCCCTATCTAACATACATTAAAAATAGAATAATTCACACCACTTACCTTTGCAGATGTCCCTTCAGATCACCCCCTAGGGAAAAAAAGTGGAAGAGAGACACAGGGTAAGGAGAGGAGGAGGGATGAGAGACACAGGGTAAGGAGAAGAGTAGGGGAAGAGAGACACAGGGTGAGGAGGGGAAGAGAGACACAGGGTAAGGAGAGGATGGGGGGAAGAGACACAGGGGAGGGAGAGGAGGAGGGGAAGAGAGACACAGGGGAGGGAGAGGAGGAGGGGAAGAGAGACACAGTGTAAGGAGAAGAGGAAGGGAAGAGACACAGGGGAGGGAGAGGAGGAGGGGAAGAGATACACAGGGGAGGGAGAGGAGGAGGGGAAGAGAGACACAGTGTAAGGAGAGGAGGAAGGGAAGAGACACAGGGGAGGGAGAGGAGGAGGGGAAGAGATACACAGGGGAGGGAGAGGAGGAGGGGAAGAGAGACACAGTGTAAGGAGAGGAGGAAGGGAAGAGACACAGGGGAGGGAGATAATTTTTTTTTCTAAGTCCCCCGTGTTTCATTGGCTCGCAGACGGTGAGCGCCATGCTGCGAGTTACCGGCTCGCCTCGCAAGCGATGAGCACCTTTGCATCGCCAAAGTTGTAAGCACCACGCAAAGCGTGGCGACGTCTCGCAGTTTGACAATTATAATATGTGATTACTGGTTGGTGAAGCTCAATATACAATCTGCCAGAGCTGAGGAAGTCAGAAATAGCCTAAAACCACCAACTTTAAATTCTTATTTGGTTTTGCACCTGCTTTTCCCACTGGGATTCTCATAGTACAGAGCACCCTGGGAGAGCAAGCCAATAATTGTAACTTTCTGTACATACACGGTAAAAGGCTACAATGTTGTCGGTAGCTCTGCTAATTAACATAGAAAACAGATATTATTGCAATCTTGAAACTGGTGACATTCTTTAAAAATGTTATGTATATTTGTACAGGACCTTACAATGTGAAGCCATCAGTTGTCCTAAAGATTGAACAATGTGAGATGAATATAAGGATTAAAGAAGAGAATATTCCTGTAAATATCAGTGTAGGTGAGTGATAAATACATCTATTTTGGTTTCTGTGAATCAATCATCAACCATTTTTCTTCTAAAGTAAAAAAATTGTGGAAAATGCAATGTTTCTGTATATATATGCAAACGAGCTACTCATGCATATCAGTTATCTGCTTTGATATTCTAATTAGGATTACAGTCTCCTTGTCTTTCTCTGTAGTGGCCAAACTAAAGGCCTGCAATGTTATCTGACAGTTAGACCTCTAAATGTAGAGGAACACTTCATGTACAATGTATAGCCAGTTTTTAATGCTCTTTAATATAAAATCAACTTTCTTTGGATGACTCCCTTTAAACCTGAAAGACACACACATAAGTGTGATTGGCAGTCACATATACAAGTTAATGGGCATCAGAGGCGGACCTAACGCTGGTGCAAACGGTGCAAGGCACCAAGTCCCCTGGCCTCTGAGGGTTTCCCCCCTTAGTCTCCTGTGTTGCCCCTCATGGACCTCTGCAGCCTCCCTCAGTCCCCTGTGTTCCTCCTCAGTCCCCTGTGTTCTCCATTAGCCTCCTGTGGCCCCTCACAGATCTTTGCGGCCTCCCGCGGCCCACTGTGGCCTCTCTCTCTGCTCCTTGTGGCCCCTTCGGTTCTTGCTGGCCCCTGTAGCCCCCTTGGACCTCTGTGGCCCCCCTCGGCCCTCTGGCCTGCCATGGCCCCTTCTTATCCCAGGAAATGGAGTACAGCATTGAGCAGGTAAGAGAGTATTTATATAGG
Source organism: Discoglossus pictus (assembly GCA_027410445.1). NCBI lineage: Eukaryota > Metazoa > Chordata > Amphibia > Anura > Alytidae > Discoglossus > Discoglossus pictus. The sequence continues at coordinate 81,853,330 of CM050170.1, forward strand.
TCTGTATATATCACATATATAGTTGTCGGTGTATGTTACATTTGCGATGTTGGTCACGCTGTTGCAACCTCGTGAAGCGAGGGGAGCCAGCGGCGCCGTCTCACATGCAAGCCTTGCAAAGCGAGGCGAAGCAGCCGCGCATCACTTAGGCTTGACTTTTTACCTATTGTGTTACATTACAGCCTTAATTTCAATGTTTTGTTAATCTGAATTTTATGTGAGGGATCAGAACACAATAGTCTAAGTTGGTGAAGTGAAATTAGAAAAATATACTGTATACATAAAACAATTTTTTATAAATAGAAAACAGAAAATTGGCATGTGCGTATGTATTCACCCCCTTTGTTATGAAGCCCATTAAAAGCTCTGGTGCAACCAATTACCTATCTAAGTGTCACATGATATGTCATTACATATACACACCTTTTTTGAAAGGCCCCAGAGGATGCAACACCTAAGCAAGAGGCACCACTAACCAAACACTGCCATGAAGACCAAGGAACTCTCCACACAAGTAAGGGACAATGTTGTTGAGAAGTACAAGTCAGGGTTAGGTTATAAAAAAAATATCCAAATCTTTGCTGATCCCCAGGAGCACCATCAAATCTATAATAACCAAATGAAAAGAACATGGCACAACAACAAACCTGCCAAGAGACGGCCGCCCCCCAAAACTCACAGACTTATCAGAGAGGCAGCACAGAGACCTAAGGTAACCCTGGAGGAGCTGCAGAGTTCCACAGCAGAGACTGGAGTATATGTACACAGGACGACAATAAGCCATACGCTCCATAGAGTTGGGCTTTATGGCAGAGTGGCCAGAAGAAAGCCATTACTTTTAGCAAAAAACAAAATGGCACGTTTTGAGTTTGCGAAAAGGCATGTGGGAGACTCCCAAAATGTATGGGGGAAGGTGCTCTGGTCTGATGAGACAAAAATTTCACTTTTCGGCCATCAAAGAAAACGCTATGTCTGGCACAAACCCAACACATAACCCAAAGAACACCATCCAGGAGCCAAGACTGGGAAACTGGTCAGAGTTGAGGGAAAGATGGATGGTGCAAAATACAGGGATATTCTTGAGCAAAACCTGTACCACTCTGTGCGTGATTTGAGGCTAGGACGGAGGTTCACCTTCCAGCAGGACAATGACCCCAAACACACTGCTAAAGCAACACTTGAGTGGTTTAAGGGGAAACATATAAATGTGTTGGAATGGCCTAGTCAAAGCCCAGCCCTCAATCCAATAGAAAATCTGTGGTCAGACTTAAAGATTGCTGTTCACAAGCGCAAACCATCCAACTTGAAGGAGCTGGAGCAGTTTTGGAAGGAGGAATGGGCAAAAATCCCAGTGGTAAGATGTGGCAAGCTCATAGAGACTTATCCAACGCTGTGTTTGCCGCAAAAGGTGGCTCTACAAAGTATTGACTTTAGGGGGTGAATAGTTATGCACATTGACTTTTTCTGTTATTTTGTCCTATTTGTTGTTTGCTTCTCAATAAAAAACAAAACAAAAAAAAACATCTTCAAAGTTGTGGGCATGTTCTGTAAATTAACTGATGCAAATCCTCAAACAATCCATGTTAATGTCAGGTTGTGTGGCAACAAAAGATGAAAAAACCCAAAGGGGGTGAATACTTTTGCAAGGCACTGTGTAATACAGCATTCATAAGCTTAAAGGAAGCCATGTTTGATAATAGATTGAAGAGCAAGGCATTTGTGGGCACATTTGCATGTCCCAGCTCAGCTTCCCAGATTGTAGTGTAATAACTGTTTTTCTCTGAATTCTGAGCTGGAAGCAGGTTTTTTAACTTGTTTTAGACATTCAGATGTGAACACAGATGTACTATTTATTAACTATATATATATATATATATATATATATATATATATATATATATATATATATACAGGGAGTGCAGAATTATTAGGCAAGTTGTATTTTTGAGGACTAATTTTATTATTGAACAACAACCATGTTCTCAATGGACCCAAAAAACTCATTAATATCAAAGCTGAATATTTTGGGAAGTAGTTTTTAGTCTGTTTTTGGTTTTAGCTATTTTAGGGGGATATCTGTGTGTGCAGGTGACTATTACTGTGCATAATTATTAGGCAACTTAACAAAAAACAAATATATACCCATTTCAATTATTTATTTTTACCAGGGAAACCAATATAACATCTCAACATTCACAAATATACATTTCTGACATTCAACAACAAAACAAAAACAAATCAGTGACCAATATAGCCACCTTTCTTTGCAAGGACACTCAAAAGCCTGCCATCCACATTGCGTGCAGCAGCAACCACAACCTCCCAGACACTGTTCAGAGAGGTGTACTGTTTTCCCTCCTTGTAAATCTCACATTTGATGATGGACCACAGGTTCTTAATGGGGTTCAGATGAGGTGAACAAGGAGGCCATGTCATTAGATTTTCTTCTTTTATACCCTTTCTTGCCAGCCACGCTGTGGAGTACTTGGACGCGTGTGATGGAGCATTGTCTTGCATGAAAATCATGTTTTTCTTGAAGGATGCAGACTTCTTCCTGTACCACTGCTTGAAGAAGGTGTCTTCCAGGAACTGGCAGTAGGACTGGGAGTTGAGCTTGACTCCATCCTCAACCCGAAAAGGCCCCACAAGCTCATCTTTGATGATACCAGCCCAAACCAGTACTCCACCTCCACCTTGCTGGCGCCTGAGTCGGACTGGAGCTCTCTGCCCTTTACCAATCCAGCCACAGGCCCATCCATCTGGCCCATCAAGACTCACTCTCATTTCATCAGTCCATAAAACCTTAGAAAAATCAGTCTTGAGATATTTCTTGGCCCAGTCTTGACGTTTCAGCTTGTGTGTCTTGTTCAGTGGTGGTCATCTTTCAGCCTTTCTTACCTTGGCCATGTCTCTTTTGGGCACTCCAGTGATGTTGCAGCTCTGAAATATGGCCAAACTGGTGGCAAGTGGCATCGTGGCAGCTGCACGCTTTTCGACTTTTCTCAGTTCATGGGCAGTTATTTTGCGCCTTGGTTTTTCCACACGCTTCTTGCAACCCTGTTGACTATTTTGAATGAAACACTTGATTGTTCGATGATCACGCTTCAGAAGCTTTGCAATTTTAAGAGTGCTGCATCCCTCTGCAAGATATCTCACTATTTTTGACTTTTCTGAGCCTGTCAAGTCCTTCTTTTGACCCATTTTGCCAAAGGAAAGGAAGTTGCCTAATAATTATGCACACCTGATATAGGGTGTTGATGTAATTAGACCACACCCCCTCTCATTACAGAGATGCACATAACCTAATATGCTTAATTGGCAGTAGGCTTTCGAGCCTATACAGCTTGGAGTAAGACAACATGCATAAAGAGGATGATGTGGTCAAAATACTAATTTGCCTAATAATTCTGCACTCCCTGTATATATATATATATATATATATATATATATATATATATATATATATATACAGTCAGGTCCATAAATATTGGGACATGGACACAATTCTAAACTTTTTGGCTCTATACACCACCACAATGGATTTGAAATGATACGAACAAGATGTGCTTTAACTGCAGACTTTCAGCTTTAATTTGAGGGTATTTACATCCAAATCCGGTGAACGGTGTAGGAATTACAACAGTTTGTATATGTGCCTCCCACTTTTTAAGGGACCAAAAGTAATGGGACAATTGGCTGCTCAGCTGTTCCATGGCCAGGTGTGTGTTATTCTCTCATTATCCCATTTACAAAGAGCAGATACAAGCTCCAGTGTTCATTTCAAGTGTGCTATTTGCATTTAGAATCTGTTGCTATCAACCCTCAATATGAGATCCAAAGAGCTGTCACTATCAGTGAAGCAAGCCATCATTAGGCTGAAAAAACAAAACAAACCCATCAGAGAGATAGCAAAAACATTAGGTGTGGCCAAATCAACTGTTTGGAACATCCTTAAAAAGAAAGAATGCACCAAGGAGCTCAGCAACACCAAAAGACCCGGAAGACCACGGAAAACAACTGTGGTGGATGATCGAATAATTCTTTCCCTGGTGAAGAAAACACCCTTCACAACAGTTGGCCAGATCAAGAACACTCCCCAGGAGGTAGGTGTATGTGTGTCAAAGTCAACAATCAAGAGAAGACTTCACCAGAGTGAATACAGAGGGTTCACCACAAGATGTAAACCATTGGTGAGCCTCAAAAACAGGAAGGCCAGATTAGAGTTTGCCAAACAACATCTAAAAAAGCCTTCACAGTTCTGGAACAATATCCTATGGACAGATAAGACCAAGATCAACTTATACCAGAGTGATGGGAAGAGAAGAGTATGGAGAAGGAAAGGAACTGCTCATGATCCAAAGCATACCACCTCATCAGTGAAGCATGGTGGTGGTAGTGTCATGGCGTGGGCATGTATGGCTGCCAATGGAACTGGTTCTCTTGTATTTATTGATGATGTGACTGCTGACAAAAGCAGCAGGATGAATTCTGAAGTGTTTCGGGCAATATTATCTGCTCATATTCAGCCAAATGCTTTAGAACTCATTGGACGGCGCTTCACAGTGCAGATGGACAATGACCCGAAGCATACTGCAAAAGCAACCAAAGAGTTTTTTAAGGGAAAGAAGTGGAATGTTATGCAATGGCCAAGTCAATCACCTGATCTGAATCTGATTGAGCATGCATTTCACTTGCTGAAGACAAAACTGAAGGGAAAATGCCCCAAGAACAAGCAGGAACTGAAGACAGTTGCAGTAGAGGCCTGGCAAAGCATCACCAGGGATGAAACCCAGACTTCAGGCTGTAATTGACTGCAAAGGATTTGCAATCAAGTATTACAAAGTGAAAGTTTGATTTATGACTGTTAATCTGTCCCATTACTTTTGGTCCCTTAAAAAGTGGGAGGCACATATACAAACTGTTGTAATTCCTACACCGTTCACCTGATTTGGATGTAAATACCCTCAAATTAAAGCTGAAAGTCTGCAGTTAAAGCACAACTTGTCCGTTTAATTTTAAATCCATTGTGGTGGTGTATAGAGCCAAAAAGATTAGAATTGTGTCGATGTCCCAATATTTATGGACCTGACTGTATATATATATATATATATATATATATATATATATATACATATATATATATATATACATACATATATATATATACATACATATATACACTTTTATATATATTTTCTTTTTGCACTAGCTCTGCCACTGATGGCCATACTAAGTAGACCAAACTGTTCTCAGTCATTGAAATAACCCCTATATACTAATGTCCTTCATTGTTGTGATTAATAGGTTTGCATGATGAAGACCTACACAGTGCATCAATTTATGAGGAAGGAGAATATAAGAGAGGTGAAAACAATTTGGAGCTGAAGGAAACCCATCCAGACACTTGTACAGGTGAGTGATAATGATTTGCTTAATTTAATGACACTCTCAGTCTATAAACTATGTTACAGTGACGCATATCAGATTTTGGAAAGTAGACTGAATATCAAAGTATTTTATATTTGACTTTATGTGACAATATTATGAAAACTGATAGAAATAGACACTTGAACTGATATTACTTTAGAAAGATATTGCATGGCAAATAGACACTTTTCTTAATAAGTCGATACAGTGCTTGGCACATAAATGGACAAATCTGTGCATAGACATTTTGTTATGTACAGGTATATTCTGCTCTAAGAAGAAACGTACAATCCCCAAAGGCACTACAGTTAAAGAATCACAGTATTGAAGAAAAACGACACTTGTTTGTTACTAAAATAACAATTTTAGCAGCAGTGGGCAAAAACATTTTTGGGACAAAATCTGAATTTTTTATGACTCTGTTTTTGTTACATCACATCAGGAGAGCTGATTGAAGGGATGTGTGTTTGTAGATATCAGTGAAGAGACAAAAAAACATGTTTTTTTTCCATCGTGCAATAGTAATTTAAGTAGACAATTTAGGCAAAAATGTTTTGTTTTATAGTTAATGTTTTAACTAGGTTACTTAAATGTATCCTCATCAATGTATAACTGATAAAGTACCTATATTTTAAAATTATACCATATTTGGATCCTATACTGTATAATTTTAAGATTCATGCATTGCATTATATTTCTACATATAGAAGAATAAATTAACGGTTTATTTCCTGGTGCCCAATTAGTAACACAGCAAAATCCGGAAATCATACATAGCCTTTAAATTTATATAATACAACTGAATTATTAGGGTACATTGTGGATCACATAAAGCTTTTTGCAGAGGAGTGCCTATGCTGGAGGTGTTCCTCCTACCTGGAAGGCTGCCCTTGAGGCATACCCCAAATCTGGCTAGGTCCCTGTTTATCTTGCTTAATTATCTTACTTGACAAAATAGAAGATTACTAGCTTACTAGCTACATTATAACAGGGGAGTGCATAGTCCTAGAAATTCAGATAGGATAATTAGCTGACCATAACACTCAAAGGGTTCCTTTTACTTGGAAGGCTGCCTCTGTGGCATACCCCAATTCTGGCTAGATCCTGGATTCTCTTACTTGATATCTGACAAATCAATACAGTGTTACCTTGGTACTCTGTAATTGGTTCCAGATGGCACAACAAGTGGCGAAAATGACAAAGTACCAAAGCTCCCATAAGGAGTAATGTAAATTAACTTATACCGGTCTTCGCAAAGCACGACGAGTCAAGCGAAACACATATTCTGAGGCATTATTTCCATGTCAAAATTCGTTGAATACAAAGTACAACAAGTTTTCAGGTAGACGAGTTCTAAGGTATCACTGTATGTATTATTAAAATACCAATTTTTAACTAGACACCCTAGAAAGGAAGAAGGCACCATCACTCTTTATCATAGTCAGTTAGTTTCTCTACTTTTGTCTCCAGGATACGAACGAATGCCTCTGCAAAAAGTTTTATGGGATTTCCATTGTGCTCTTATAATTCTTTTTATTATATTAAATTAAAAGTTTAATTTTATTTCTGTATTTTGCTTATTGGATTTCTACATATAAATATTTTGTTACATTTTCTAATTTCCTTTACAGAGGGATTCTTGAACAAAAATACCACAGGACGTACTGTGATCAGGGATGTAGATAGAAAAGAAAGTTATGAAGTATCCACTGTTAACACACAATACAAACATGAAAATGTGAATAAAGAATTAAACTCAGACAAAAAAGAAGGAAGCCTCACGAAGCCATATTTGTTCACATACACAACCAGTACAAGTGAAGAAGAAGCAAATGTTTGCATGAAGAAGCTACGTACAGAAACCACACAAGCAACAGTAAATCATAAGGACATTTTAATAATGAAGAATCATTTCAGTGAATATGGTGGTGACTCTCTGTCTAATAAGTGTCAACAACAAAAATATGCATGTTCTGAATGTGGGAAATGTTTTAGCCAAGAGTTTAGTCTTTTTCGACACGGAAAAACACACTTTGCTGAGAAACCATTTCTATGTACTGCATGTGGCAAATCCTTCAGCCAAAAGTTTAATCTTGTTCAACATGAAAAATCGCACGTCCGTGAGCAGCCGTTTATATGTTCTAAATGTGGAAAAGGCTTTAGCTACATGTCTAAACTTGTTTATCATGAGAGAATTCACACCAGCGAGAAGCCATTTGTATGTTCAAAATGTGGGAGAGGATTTAATTGCAAGTCTCATCTTGCTTCCCATGAGATAACGCACAGCAGTTATAAGCCATTCGCATGTTCCACGTGTGGGTTATGTTTCAGACAGAAGTCGGCTCTCATTAGACATGAACGCAATCACACGGATTTAAGGCCATATGCGTGCTCTGAGTGCGGTAAGTGTTTCAGCCAGGAAGCAGATCTGATTAAACATGAAGAAAATCACAAAGGGTTAAAGCCATTTGCATGTTCTGAATGTGGAAGAGGTTTTAGACGGAAGGGAGATCTCGGCCGACATGAAAGATATCACAAAGGGTTAAAACCATACGCATGTACTAAATGTGGTAAATGTTTTAGCCGTAGGTCGTACATTATTTATCACCAGCGGGTTAGCTGTAAGCCTCTACTAAATCTCCATGAGAGAGCTCATACAGATGACAAATGATTTGTATGTGTTTAAAGGGTCACTGTACAATGAAAAATAAATATATGTTTGGAAATTTTGAGTTTGACTAAGATCGTAATTAAGCAGAAAAATAAATAAATAATTAAGCTGTTTTTTTATTGAAAAAAAGTATAAATGTTGCCTGTACTGGGAAGGCATTTATGATTCTTCCTGCTGCTGTGCCTTTGGGTGGAAAAGGATGTGGTGAATCAGTTCAAGTTATCAAGTTAATATATAACCCTGGCTTCACCCTCTTCCATTCTCCCGTCAGATAAAAACACACTTATAGTTCAGCTATCAGGAGGTGATGTAACAAAGACAAAATGGAGCTATACCCTTTCGGGTCACCCAAGATGGCAGGTCTTAGCAGAGAAGTCAGACAAATCAGGGCCCACTGGAAAAGGAAATGGCAACCCACTCCATTATTTCTGCCAAGATAACCTCTTGGATAAGCACAACCAGAGACATACTGATAGTCAGACACGACTGAATGACTGAACAACAACACCTATAAACTATTTTATGTTAGTAGTTTGCATAGCTGTTAACATTGGCCCCCTTGCTTATTTGCATCCATAAATCCTGCCTTGCCCGCTAGAGATTTCAGTGTAGGGAGTACCCAAACCAAGCTTTATGGATGAGAAATGGCTGTCATTAAAATGAAATGGGCATAATAATACAATATCATGTTTTTTAATTGCATCACATATAGAGTTGTGAGCAATACGGGTTGTTGCTAACGCTTGCTGGCTCGCATAGCGAGCCTGCTGCAACTGCAGGCCCTCGCAAAGCGAGGGCCACAGTTGCTGGCAAGGAGCGCCAAAGACGCTCCTTGCGCTGGTGGAGATGAGCGATGTAGGCGCTCATCCCTATGACCCCGTATGACTTAGGCAAGGAGTGCCAAAGGCGCTCACTGCACTGATGGAGATGAGCGCCATAGGCGCGGAACTGAATCTCAATTACACCATTCACAATGCGAGGCCCGTAGCAGTTTGAAAAAAAGATTGTGTGCACATAACAAAAAACAATATACGACCCGCAAACAAATACGAAGTTAATGACAGAACCGTGCACATACAAAAACAACAATAACACCACCAAAATTAGCAAAAATACAAAACAAACACCACTTACAGCACGGGGGGACAGGCACGACGTCTGTGAGTCAGGTTGCACGACAATTTAACCACAATTTGCAGAGTTTCCCCACACGGAAATCACCTAAGCGAGAAAAAAAATGGTAACCGAAAAAAAACCGAGGCTACACGCCCCCTTTACACGCAAAACACTGCCAAGCACATAAGCCTTTTACACAGGCACGTACGAGATATAAAATACACGATTAGGGACAATGGAAAATGCTCCACACCTGCCTAACGCATAGATAAAGGCCGCCACTTTACAACACTAACTTACAACTAATAACATTACCATTACAAAATGCCCAATTACTCAGCTAAACAAACGGTTTGCCAAAACAGATTGTTCGCTCTTGAGAATATTGATTGCTGGATATATTAATTACAAATAGGTAAAGTATATTAATTAATAAAAAAAAATATATATATATATATATATAAAAAAAGGACCAGGGGACAGGATCGCAATGAGCCACAAAGGCGTTCAGCGTGGGGCTCACAATGAGCGCTGTGGGTGCTCAGAGGAGCAAAAGTACACAAGGGGAGAGGCTCGCAATGAGAGCCAAAGCCAATCAGCGCGCCCCTTGCAATGACTGACAAAGGTGCTCCGACCACTAAAACTACATGCGCGGACAGCCTCGCAATGAGCACCGAAGGCGATTATTGTGAGCCACGCAATGAGCACCAAAAGCGCTCAGCGCAGGGATCACAATCAGAGCACAGGGTTCTCAGAGAACCAAAAGTAGAGGAGAAGATCGCAATGAGCGCCAAAGGTGTTCAGCATGGAACTCACAATGAGAGTGCCCAAAGGAGCAAAAGTACACGAGGGGAAAGGCTTGCAATGAGAGCAAACAGCGATCAGTACGGCCCTTGCAATGAGTGTCAAAGGTGCTCACACCACCAAAATAATATGAGCGGAGAGTTTTGCAATGAGCGCCAAAGGCGCTCATTGGGAGCCATGCGATAAGCGCCAGAGGCGCTCAATGCGGTGTTCACAATGAGCACAGAGGGTGCTCAGAGGAGCAAAAGTATACAAGGGGAGAGGTTCGCAATGAGCGCCTTTGGTGCTCATTACGAGCCTCGCGAAGAGCGCCAAAGGTGCTCAGCGCATGGCTTGCAATGAGCACCAAAGGTACTCAGACGACAAAAAACCTTACATTGTGTGACAAACAGCATTCCCAGCCTTACAATTTTATTGACTGTCATTTTTTGACGGACAAGTGCCTAGTTTGTTTATATTGGGCTGTTAAATAATGTTGAAATGTTTTAATTTGCTATTATTTTTTGGCGCTATACTGTGTCTTTAAATGCTCCTATGCCATTTAGCAAAGTGGTCTTTGGTACCCGTAACATTTTTATAGCTACGGCATGGCCCTGGTTTGCGAGTGATCCCTAAAGTCTGATTAGCATAGGGTTTTGGTGTAAAAGTCTAACTGAGTAACTTGTAATTTTTTGTCAGTGAAAAAATCTATGGAAAAGTTTGACGTAATTTTGGGTTTTGCTTGCAATAGTCAATTATAGCAGTTCTCTCTCAATGTTTCCGGGATGGGATTAACATAGATAGGTAGATTTACTTTGCTCTTAAAAATGGAGTAATCTCCGATTAGGGATTAGCATGGAGGCTATTGTTAGTTTGTTACATACTTTACAAACAATTTACATTTTTCTTGAATTATAATGGTCCTTTAAGATATGTTTTCAGTAATTTAATAGGTAGGAAGCATCAAAGAAGCCATACAAAAAAAGGGCTTTTTTTGTGCCGTTGCAATTTATTCAGTTTTATTTTTGACTAAATGCCTAATTGCCTAATTGTTCAATCAAATAGAGGAGCTGACATATAGACTGGGACAAAGACATGACGGGTAAACGTATGGAATATAAATAGACAACGTTCAAATCCTTACTAAATATACATACTTATCACCATATATCGTGTGGAAGCAAAAGAAGGAGTAAATTGCAACCCATGTGGCTTAACAATGATTTAAAGATCAAAATACAGAGTAAAAAACAGGCACTTAGATTATAGAAACAAGAGGGGACAGAGACTGCTTTACGAAAGTACAAGGAAATCAACAAGGCTTGCAAAAGGGCTATTAAACTGGCTAAAATGGAAAATGAAAAGTTAATTGCAAAGGAGAGTAAGACTAACCCTAACATTTTGTTTAAGTATATTAATGGGAAGAAGGTGAGGAAGGAAGCTATAGGAACATTAGAATGTGACACCGGCCATCTGATAATTAGTGACCAGGAAAAGGCAGATGAGCGAAATAGGTTCTTTAGACTACTTTAAAGACATCACATGTTTGGGAAGTGTGCAGCAAACAATCACCATCGGCATCAATATAAGCTATGTGCATAAAAATATTTGATAGAAAATCTTACAATGTCATGGACATAATTCGTTGGCTAGTTAGGGTAATGCTATATTCTGTTCAGTCCTATTGTCAAGTGGCTATTCACAGTGGCATGCTTCCAATAGAATTGGATAAAAATATTTCTTAAATCCAAGGTTTTCGCACAAAGGAAATCGAACAACATTGAATAAAACAGTTAAAAATTAAAGGCTGTATTTAATTAAGACTTTCTAAAATATTGCACCCATAATCAACACAACTCTTTCATAAAAAATGTACTATAAATATGACACTTCTGTGATACTTTCATTATTTCATTATCCTCTTCAACATGGGTGTATTTAGGTTTTATGCTGCCCAGGGACATTCAGATTTGCGCTCCCGACACACACCACTTGCAGGTCCTCCATTCCCTTTTATAAATCTCAAGTCATACATTGATGGGTTTTATGTATATATAGAGAAAGTGTTAATTCCACTTGTAGACATACAGTATCTCACAAAAGTGAGTACACACCTCACATTTGTGTAAATATTTTCTTATATCTTTTCATGTGATAACACTGAAGAAATAACATCCTGCTACAATGTAAAGTAGTAAGTGTACATCCTATGGACTAAACTGTTTAAATTTGCTGTCCCCTCAAAATAACTCAACACACAACCATTAATGTCTAAACCATCGGCAACAAAAGTGAGTACACCCCTAAGTGGAAATGTCAAAAATTGGGCCCAAAGTGTCAATATTTTGTGTGGCCACCATTATTTTCTAGCACTGCCTTAACCCACATGGGCATGGAGTTCCCCAGAGCTTTACAGGTTGCCACTGGAGTCCTCTTCCACTCCTCGATGATAACATCACGGAGCTGGTATGTGTTAGACCTTGCACTCCCCTACCTTCCGTTTGAGGATGCCCCACAGATGCTCAATAGGGTTTAGGTCTGGTGACATGCTTACCTAGTCCATCACCTTTACCTTCAGCTTCTTAAGCAAGGCAGTGGTCATCTTGGAGGTGTGTTTGGGGTCATTATCATGTTGGAATACTGCCCTGCGGCCCAGTCTCTGAAGGGAGGGGATCATGCTCTACTTTAGTATGTTACAGTACATGTTTGCATTCTTGGTTCCCTCAATGAACTGTAGCTCACCAGTACAGGCCCAGACCACAAATATATACACATATGTCTATATGTGTATATATGTTTTCTATAATATGTTGTGTTGATCCCACCTATTTGCATTTACCTGATGATGTCAGATGCTGCCTCCACTCTCTCTGCATGGCTGTTTACGTTCAAACTGAGGGTTTCATCTCATATCAGTGTTTTTATGTTCTTTGTGCCTTATCCATTTATCTGTCATTTAGGGATTATTTGAACTACCTTTCCTCAGTATAAATGTATACTTTTGGTGGTTGGAGTGTCATGGTCTGGGCCTGCATGAGTGCTGCCGGCACCGTGGAGCTACAGTTCACTGAGGGAACCCTGCATGCCAACATGTACTGTGACTTACTGAAGCAGAGCATGTTACCCTCCCTTCGGAGACTGGGCTTCAGGGCAGTATTCCAATATGATATTGAGCCCAAACACACCTCCAAGACTAACACTGCCTTGCTAAAGAAGCTGAAGGTAAAGGTAATGGACTGGGAAAGCATGTCTGCAGACGTTAACCCTATTGAGCATCTGTGGGGCATCCTCAAATGGAAGGTGGGGGAGTGCAAGGTCTCTAACATCCACCTGCTCTGTGATGTCATCACGGAGTGAAAGAGAACTCCAGTGGCAACCTGTGAAACTCTGGTGAACTCCATGCACATGAGGGTTAAGGCAGTGCTACAAAATAATGGTGGCCATACAAAATATTGACACTTTGGGCCCAATTTGGACATTTCCACTTAGGGGTGTACTCACTTTCGTTGCCAACAGTTTAGACATTAATGGCTGTGTGTTGAGTTATTTTGAGGGGACAGCAAATACAGGGAGGAGAAAGACATTGTTGAAGCTGGGAGGAGAGAGAGGATCAGGGGGAAGACAGGAGACACACTGACTAAGAGAGGAGAGACAGAGAGAGGTCAGGGAGTAGAGAGACGGGATGAGCAGGAGTGAGAGAGAAGACCAGAGGAGAGGTAGGGAGGAAACACAATGACTGAGCTCACCCATCCTCAGCTAGATCCAGCTCCTGTCCCTTGTACAGCTCATCGCGAGCGCACACACATTTGTCACGTGCGCGCTTTAGTCCTGCGCGCTATCAGCGGTTGGCGGTTCTGTCGCCGCACTTTTGACAGTGCGGGGTTTGCATGCGCGCTATAGACGGGACACCACATTTTATATGAAAGTTACATTAAGGAGGATAAAATTAATTCAACTAATTAAAACATTTATAGAAAGGGAAAACATGCTTAAATGGTCCCTTTAAAAGGCAATCTTTCTATTACTGAAGTAGTATGATCTACTGAATTACATAGTAAGTTGATAAGAAACCTTGTCAATTGATTATTTTAGCCAATTAGCTGTGTTGCATAGTCGGTTGTCCGTACAAAGGATGATAAATAGCCAGAACCTTGTGTGACGAGACCAATCTTGCCACTGTACATTGGAGGAGCCTGGTTGCCCGCCTGGTGCCTTTTGACTATGGACCGGCATTTAAATACTTTTATTTCCTATGCAGAAAGACTTTGGTTCCATGGCCATTGAACTGTATGTATGTGGTCTGAGCGCCATTCAGTAATAATGTGTGCTCAGACCTAAGCTATCTGCAGATACGTTCTGGGTTATAATATGTTGTGGTTATATCTGTAAAAATATTGTATTGTGTGGTATGCAGTCACATATCTTTCGTCTCATGCACTTGGTCAGGAGTTGCCGATCTGCCTCTTAATACTATCTGCTAAAACACACAAGAGATAGCAGAACAAAAGGGTTTTAGCAGACAAGATGGCACCATGAACAATAGGGTTACGGACTCTTGAATAATGAGATGGCCTGGGGTTTCCCCATACTCCCAGCAGGGACGTAAGTGAGCCTAGGGATGTTACTCTCTCCACCGCCAGAGGTAGAATGAGCAGTGAGCCATGCCTAGTGGGTGGCTCCTGGGGGAGGGGACTCCTGGCTCCCACGCCTTAACCCTGTCTGATTGGCCAGAGGTAATTATGGGTTGACCAAAGGTAGTCACTGCCCCTACTGTGTATGTGAAGTGTTTAAAAATGTGTGTTTTTTCAATAAAGGGAGTTCACTGCTTGACCCTCAAACACAGAGCTTATGTTTCGTTCTTGGGGGGATTCATGGTATGCTGTTACAGACTGACTGCCAGGAGTGTAAGCATCTTGGGGTGCTTTTCCTGTTCAGCTGCTAGCAGCTATTCGTGAGCTTCCAGTTCCAGGCTTGGAGCATTTTCCCCTTGGATCCAGTTTGGGGGAATGGGTGTCCTGCAGTAGCTGTCCCTATATCACTGGACGGGCAGATCAACTAAAACGGCATTGGCAACCCCTTATATGTGTGGGGGTACCGTTACACCTTGTTAATGTAAAATTGCCTCATTAGACTCATTTGAACTTTGTATAATGTAACAGTACTTGGCAAGAATAGTTCCCACTGTAATTCTCAGGTTCTCAAAAGTCTGGTTGATAGATCACTGCTGAGCTGTTATCTTCATTTAAGTGGTTCTCAAAATCCGTCGTCGCCCCCCCCCCCCCCCTTTCATCCACTGTCTGATGCTTTAGAGTGGAAACTCATAAAAGGTATGTCTAAGTCTCCCTGTTCTTACCCTTCACTAATCTGACACATGCTGCTTATATCAGACACACACATTACATTGCTTCATTCTATACACATACAGATTTTATTTTAATAGAAAAAATACTTGTTTTCCACACCCCCAGAGCTGCTGACATAGGTACCCTGTACCTACCAATACAAGCACTGCATTCAAATACAGATTTTAACTTTTTACTATCCTTCAAGTCAGCAGCAGCTCAATGCAGAGACCTACAGCTCAGTGTCTGGCTCCTCCTGCTTCCTTTTGCAAGGGGACTAAACATCCAATGATTCCTTCCTGCACAAACTACCATTACTGATTGTTACATTGTATCAAAATGTTTTTATACACTATTGATTCTCCAATATCAGATGCATTCATAATCCAGGAAACTTAGATGTGGCTTTACTACTGATTCTCGTCTCTCCCCTTGCATATCCTTAGTGTCTTTAAACACACTAATTAAATGGCAAGTGCCCTGTGGGGGTCCTAGTGGAACCTCTTAGTCCCAATCCACTATAGGGGTTCCTATTGACCTCCATGGGTCGTATCACAATCCCCCATGAGGGGGATTTATCCCTATGGGGGTCTCTATGGACCACCAATGACACTAAATGTAATCCCTTTTATAAAGCTACTACCAAGGGGGTCCCTATTGGGAAAAAAAGACATTTAGAACATTTTAAAATAAAATGTTATTCTAATAAAAATAAAAAATCAAACTTGTGAAGAAAAAGCAAGGTTCATTAATACATTAACTTCTTTGGATGACTCTCCAGTGATGTCCAATAACAATCAAAAACACTCCTCAATCTTCAGCCCTGAATAAGAAGACACATGACTGAAGCCAACGGTCTTTATCTCAAAAGAAGACCCATGCTCCTCATCTTGGGGCCATAACAAAATATCTCCTTTTTTATTGGATGTTGTAGGTTAGGGTGCCGTGTTTTTTTTAGAGAACTCCATTGTAGTAAGTCAGATAGGTTTTCATTTAGATGAGGGTTAGTTTTAAAAGCCATGAGTTCTTAGTGGGAATATAGGCCTCATGAGAGTTAATAGGAACTCCAATGGGTTTGATTCTTTTAGGGCCATGGCGGTATCACACCATAGTGATAGGGCACATGGAGGGCTGTAGGGTGTCCATTCAGATCCCTGTTCTGCACTTGTCATTTAATTAGGGCGTGTGGGGGTCAGTGGGGAAGCAAAAGTGGTTTATATGTGGTTAATGGGCCCCCTCCCCAAAGCATCAAAAGGTGTAAGATGGGGGCAGAGATGAAGGGGGCTATTAATCACCCTGCATCCATTTTATTTATTAAAAATGTATTTCCTGCTGAGTTCACGGCAAGTAAGGGTATACTTATAGCAATAATTTAGGACATTAATAAGCACTTTCAAAGTCTTTTTGTGAATGTCTAACAAGCACCTATGATTTTACCCCATGTGAGGCTTATTTGCATTAAAATACACATTTCTTGTGGGGGAATGGAATAGCACTGTAGGATGTTCTACACCTAGAACAGGAAACACAATTATTCAGGGAACAATTATTTTACACGTGACATTGCCTATTGAAGCCATGTAATCAAGACCTTTGTTTTTCTGTTTAAGAATATGTCTAACCACTTCTATATATTATATATTATTCTTTGAGACATTAGCATTCCCTGAGTACAACATAAACAGCAAAAAGTATCACTGTCTGATTGCTGTCCCAAATCCAACACTAGCTTTGCAAATCTACCACACTTATTTGGGATTTACCTGACAGACCACATTTTCAGGAAGGAAGCTTTTGGCTATATATATAATAATAATAATAATAAAAATACTCTTTATTTATAAAGAGCTAGCATTAACCGTAGAGCAATTTTCAAAGTAGAACAAATTAATGTGAGTACAATTAGATTGATAAATTACAAGTACAGGTACAATACAATAAAATGCGGTACAAATGGATCAGCAGACAGTTTAATGCAGCATAGTTGAGAACCCTACTCAGAGGAGCTTACAATCTAGAAGGTAATGGTGGGGTGTGAGACAGAAGGGTGAAAAAATTAAGATGGTAGTGATTAAAGCAGTAGGTGGTTGTGTTTGAGCTATTTTGTAGACTATGTAGTTGTGCATGTTAAGGCTGAAAGTGAAAGGCTTCTGACAAATTTCCCGACCAATGTATTTCGAACTTGGATTAGGACTGTTGAAGCTGAATGTTTTCATGTAGAAAGCCAAGCTAGAGCACCTTCTTGGAGAATTGGGAATTATTTTCTTTGACGGTCAACATAACGCTTATAATCATTGGTGACATCAGGGGCGGATCTACCGCCGGTGCAAGCGGTGCATTGTACCAGGGCCCTCGCCTCCAGAGGGGCCCAATGCTGCCACTTAATTTAAAGCATTTTCCTTAGCACACTGCACTTTTTTATTGTAGTGAGCGTGGGGGAGGGCCCTGAGGGAAATGAGCTGCGCTGGAAGGAGCAAATAAGTTCCTTCCTTCCTCCTCCCTCTGCCTTCAACTTCCTGCACTTTGAACTTACCAACACTGCCTCCATCCACTCCCCGCTACCTCCACATGCCCCTCCATCCACTCCCCGCTACCTCCACCTGCTCTCTGCTGCCCTACACTGCCTCCATCCACTCCCCGCTTCCTCCACCTGCCTTTGCTGCCCTACACTGCTTCCATCCACTCCCCGCTACCTCCACCTGCCTTCTCTGCTGCACTACACTGCCTCTATCCACTCCCCGCTACCTCCACCTGCCCTCTGCTGCCCTACACTGCCTCTATCCACTCCCCGCCCCTCCACCTGCCATCCACTCCCCGCTACCTCCACCTGCCCTCTTCTGCCCTACACTGCTTCCATCCACGCCCCGCTACCTTCACCTGCCTTCTCTGCTGCCCTACACTGCCTCTATCCACTCCCTGCTACCTCCACCTGCCCTCTGCTGCCCTTTACTGCCTCCATCCACTCCCTGCTACCTCCACCTGCCTTCTCTGCTGCTTTACACTGCCTCCATCCACTCCCTGCTACCTCCACCTGCCCTCTGCTGCCCTACACTGCCTCTATCCACTCCCGCTACCTCCACCTAGCCTCTGCTGCCCTACACTGCCTCAACTTACCCCATACTTCCACCTCCCCCTACAGCTGGATTACCCCTCAGGCAAAGAAGGCTTGAGGGAAAGGAGCAAATCCCCAGAGGGTGCCTCGTTCGTACAATAAATATATATTTTTTTAAATGTAAATGTTTTGCTTTATTTTAATATATTGCTTCCCCTGTCTGTGTGTGAATTAGGACTCACTTCAACATTCGTTTCAGAGAGGAGAGATAGAAGCACTGAGAGAAAGTGGAGCACACTGAGAGGAGACATAAACTTGAGCAATACAGGCTCCCAGAAAATGGAGAAATAGCTCATAGATAGGGAGAGACAGGGTCATTGAAACAGACACGCTCAAAGAGTGTGAGGAAGAGAGCCATGCTTTTAACTAAAAGCACAGGAGTAAGCTCACTGTGAGTGCAACATTACACTTTGTTGCAAACTGACAAGTTAATTAGTTGTTAATTATAGGACCACTACCTTGGCCCTCCCTCTATAGCCAGAGCAGGAACACTTTTAAAATGTATGAGTTTAGGAACTGTAGTATGTATGTACTCAAGCTCTCCCATCTCTAAACACCGAAGGTCCTCAAAGTACCATAAATCACTGACTGCCTAGCTTCCTCTCATTCTGTTCATAAAAAGTTAATCCAGAAAAGTTAGGCACGAAAACTAATAAATGCATTTTGAATATGTCTTGTAAATATTGTTTGTGTGTCTATGGTGAACATATATATAACCTTGGCTTTGCAAAAAATCTGTGTAATGCAGTGGGCATAAGCTTAAAGTAAGCCATGTTTAAAATCGTTATGGATTGTAGAACAAAGTATTTGTGGGCACATTTGCGTGTCCCAGCTCAGCTTCCCAGAGTGCTGTTCCACTGTATTTCTCAGAATTCTGAGCAGGAAACAAGTTTTTTAACTTGTTTTAGACATCCAAATGTGAACACAAATGTACTATATATATATATATATATATATATATATATATATATATATATATATGAAGCACAAGTGCGAAACCGGTTCAGTAATTAAACAGTTCCACCTGTGACAACCAAAGCAGGAAACAGAACCACAGCACGTGGAGGGCTGCTGCTTCTGACCTGTGGAAAAACAGACACAGAGGATTGAAGGAAGTTATCTTCCATTTGTGGACATTACTAAACCTAATGTAAGCTTTTTATATTATTTGTTTACTATGTATTAAAACATTTTTGACCATACCTCTCTCTCCCTGATGACTGCATGCATAAAGCTGACTGCACACATAACCCTGCACAAAGAGCAGTGACAGGATCTGAGGGCCTGAATAACCTGACATAAGTGTATGGAGATTACCTACTTTTTAAAGAACTTTCCTCATTTGCAAAACCTGCTACCTAAGAGAAACCTCTTTTCTCCTTGCCTATTTTTCAGCACTAAGGAAAAAGAAATAGAAGATAAGCTCCAAGGATCTAAAGACACAATATAAAAATATAAATAAGCTCAACTTCCCAGAATGCAGTGTAATAACTGTTTTTCTCGGAACTCTGAGCTGGAAGCAGGTTTTTTAACTTGCTTTAGACATTCAAATGTGAACACAGATGTACTATTTATTTACTGTACTACTGTACAGTGGAGGGCTTCTATCGCTCTTTTGCCCACCATATTATAAATGATTGTTGTGGTGAACTACCTACTCATAATTTCCACAACACAGACTGAGATCCCGCTCCATGCTGATGATAGCCAGTAAGCTTGAAACAGCTGTACATGGATTGGATACTCCGCCTGTGTTTATTCCAACCTTGGCTTTGCATTAAAGCTGTGTAAAACAGCATGCATAAGCTTAAAGGAAAGAAGCATTTGTGGGCATATTTGTGTGTCCCAGCTCAACTTCCCAGAATGCAGTGTAATAACTGTTTTTCTCGGAACTCTGAGCTGGAAGCAGGTTTTTTAACTTGCTTTAGACATTCAAATGTGAACACAGATGTACTATTTATTTACTATATATATATATATATATATATATATATATATATAGCATTAAGCAATATATTTGATGTATTATAGTGTCTTAGCCTGCATTATGTATCTATATCCAACTGTATTTATATATGTATACTAGTGTATTGCCCGTCAAAAAATGACGGCAATCAGATGTGTATGTTTTAAAAGTTGTTTAGTTATTAATATACATATGGAATTGTAAGGTAGCTAATGTTTTTTTTTGTGTACTACTGAAATATAGAATTCAAATTAATAAATGAATTTATTTTTATGCATTGTGTTGAAGAGCTGGCAATCTGTGGTGATGTTGCTGCAGCATTAGTGGTGTGGAGGTGCTGTGTAAGCGTGATGAAGGTGTGCAGTGTAATAGTGTGCGTGCACGAGCCGAAACCGTTAACGTAGCTGTGTACTTCCGCATTATCCTAAAATGGCGGATAATGTGTTGTATGCGTCTTCGCGGATTATCGGTACTTGTTTTGCGGGGTTATAGTGCTGTAGCCTGGTTTTCGTTTTATTCGTCCGTCATTTTTTCTGCGTCGCTCATTGCCAAAGTACTACGGTTTAACGGCTTGCCTCGCTGTGCGAGGCTCGCCGGGCGATGATCGCCTGCGGCGCTCATCGCTAAGCCCGCTAAAGTACTACGGTTTAACATTAAATTTGTTTGCCACACAACATGAGACTACATTTGTCCCTTTTTTTTTTCTTCAAATAAATTCAATTTTTTTTTAATAAAATGAATATTTTTGTAATTTGCAACTTATATTTCATCAAATGCGTTGGTTTAGGCTGTAATCCGATGTTGCGCGAGACAAAGTCGTTAAATATGTGTTAATGCTTAAATCTGTAATTTCGTTTTGTAAAATGTACTCGCTACTGTCTTTTTACTCATTGCGCGGTTAATCCGCATCCTTTATCTCGTATTTTTTCTAACACCTACGTCTATGGCTGTGTTTTACGCAGTTCGTAGTAGTATAGCCTCGTTTTCATTCTTTTCGGGGGCCATTTTTTTCTCGCTTAGCCGATTTTCGATCTTCGTAACTCGGCAAAATCGCTGTAAATTGGAGTTCCAACTCACTTCCAGACGTCTTGCCTGCTTCCCCATGCTGTAAGTAACCTTTATTTTATTTTATAGTGTGTATTTAGTGTTTTTTTTAGTGTTTTGGTTCCGCCACTTATGTCGTAATTTTTTTCAGCTCGTATTTTTTTGGTAAGTGCTACGAAGTAACGGCTCGCCTCGCTATGCGAGGCTCGCCTGCAATGAGCGCCTGTGGCGCTCATTGCCAAAGTGCTACAAAGTAACGGCTCGCCTCGCTACGCGAGGCTCGCCGGGCGATATGCGCCTGCGGCGCTCATCGCTAAGTCGTACGCACTGCGCAACGCAGCGTGACGACGTCTCGTAGTTAGACAATTATAATATGTGATACTGTCAGTGATATGTTGAATACAGTATGTTAGAGGTTCAACATAGATTTTCTCCAAATAGGGATTTATGCTCATGACTAGTTAAGGGTATTTTTTTCAAAGTAATTCATTTTTTTAGGAGATTAAACGCCACTGAGACTGGAGTCTACTATCCTTGTTTGCCACTTAGGCTGCTAATATTTTTTTCACTTTTTGCAGCATATTTGAATAGTCCACTTTTATCCATATAATGTTCTGCATTTATATTGGTGCTGTCCTTGTTTTCATCCATTGCTACAGAAAATATGTTTGTCCCCAGTAGAGCTTCCCCCTCTCCAATCCTTCCCCTTTCACCCATCCTTTACTCCTTCCCCCTTTCTACCTTGTCCTCTTTCCCCTCTGCCCTCTCCCACCATTATTCTGTCTTTCCATTCTCTGTCTTTTTCCTTTTTCTCTGTCCTTCCTGCCCCTCGGGGGCAGGCAGGGGGAGTAGTAAGTATCAGTGGGGGCCAACATTCTTCTTTTCCCCCGGGCCCTCCATACTCTAACTCCGCCACTGGCTGACATCATTAAAAATAGGTTCAGTAGAAGACCATACTTGATAAATGTCTTTAGATAAGCTGCAGGAATCCCAGTAAGAAAAGCAGATAAATACAAACAAGATGAGTTGTAGCCAAATAATGCATAAAATTATGCTGTACATTAGGAATCATACCTTTGGTTATTATGGCAAATTCAGCCAAGGATAGGAGATTAACGCAGTCATTCTGTTCTGCAGAATAGAAGTGTATCATATATTGTTCTAGCCCTTAGTTGGTTCTCTCAGTGTGTCCATAGGTTTGTGGGTGGTATGCAGTAGAAAATATAGTGTCTCATAGGATTTTGGAGGGATTTCTGTGTAGTCTATATGTTTCTGGATTCACAAAATAAGCACATGGTATTTTAGGAAGTGATAGAAA
>CM050170.1:81881108-81906108 GCA_027410445.1 Discoglossus pictus
TAAAGCAACCAGGGCAGAGTACCGCTGGTCTCTGCCCACTTAGCAACCCACCAAGGCAGCTTACCAGTACCCCGCCCAGCCGTGGTGAGGCACCTGGACCTGGACAAGTTTCTCCTCTACCCAGGTGTAGTAACCAGTTATTGTGGGTGGGCTGTACTGCTGATTGTGTTTTGTGGGTGGGCGGCTGGACTAACCAGAGCACTGACCGGCAGAAGGTCAGATACTCTGTCAGTCTGTTTGGAAAAGGGGAGAGATGTGACGAGATCAGTCTCGTCACTGCGAAATGGAGGAACCTGGTTGCCCAAATTCTACCTTTTGATTACGGCCTGAAATAAGTAGGTACATCTGATTATTATATTCACAGTTATTCTGTGTGTTAAATCACACTATTATTATCCATAAAAATATTAGTTATGATTATGATAATAATTACTCATATCTCAGACTCTGAGATATTGTTTCCCACGGATACAATAAATATATTCAAGAGGCTCTATAGATTAATGGTTACAATGTTTATTAAAAATACAATTATTACATTACATTAACAATGCATGACCTATGATAATACTATGAACAACACATCTCTTAATATCTTAGCAGAAAGTCGTTTTACCATTATAATGTACTGGCTATGGTGTAGTGTATTATGTCCATGTGTGTGTAATATACATTACCAGCACCCAGAGAGTCACAGGAAAATAGAGACCGACCCCTTCCTGTTCTGCTCCTTATATTTAGTATTAGAAGGCCACTCCCATACTCATATCATTTTGCCTCTTACTGGTCAGTTTAGGTTTACATGTCTACACAAAGCCACCTGACTGGTCAGCTGCACACACAAAGGGCTCTTCCAGCCACATACTGGATGTATCCGGTTCTCAAAGTTACACACCCATGCGTTCTTCTATGGTCCTTCAGACCACACTGTGCTAATCAAAGCTATCGCCATCTTGTGTTCATTTGGCAAATCCATCCACTGTTCAGAGTGTACATCCAATGTAGTGGGGAAAAGAACGAATATAGATAGCCTTTCAGCCTTATTTTAAAGCTGGTAATTATTTCCCTATTTCTGAGCAAGGCGTGTTGCAACATTCCCCCCTGTTGGCAATGAAAGACATCTGTACCTTTTCATTCCAATAGAAGCTTAAGAAAAATGAGTATAAGAGTGAGTATCGGATTCAACAATAAAATCTCTATATCCCGCTATGTGTGTGAGTTTCTGCTATTTTACGAGAGCTGTTTTCATAAGTATACCATAATATAGATGATATATACGTGCTATCATGGATTTCAGATAGCAACACATGCATATTTGAACAATAATACATAATATAGACACAATTAAAACGACTATGAATGGGTGTAACATAACATTTCCCAAAGCAGAACCCCATGATGAGTGTTTTGAAAATGAATTGACTAATTTCTGCCACCAGGTTGCACTTGACAGATCAGAAAATTTATGTTCAATTCTCTGGAGTTCTTGTTGTTGATGGTGAAAATTTACGTGTACCCTTTCCCCAAAATGTTGTAGGTGTTTGAGCAGTATCTGATCATCTTTAAGTTGCATTACCCATTTCTGCCAAGGTGTGCTGTCTAATACAATTGGTACAATCAGAGGAGACCCCAGGGTTTTATTGTAGGTTAATACTTGTGGCACTGTGAGATTAAACTGCTGTGAACTTATTCTCACTGGATAGTCTATGACACAGTAAATTCACTGAGTAATCTGTTCCCTAGATATACAATGTTTGAACCATATGTGTACCTCATCCCTTGGTTTCAAAGACACAAAACACACCTTTCCCTGTCCCAAGGGGAATATCATATCTTGGGGTTTAACCTTTTCTACAAATCCTTGGCAGTAGGAATGGTTATGCCAGCATGAATCAAATACTGTTCATAAGATTTTGTTGGGGAATCTCATACAACCTTCCACATCTACTTGTTCTATGGTGGTACCATTTACTATGAAGTTGGGAAACTCTAACTCATGATGTAACACATGCGATTCTGTTACTGGAGTTCCCAATGATGTCATATGGTAGATGTTTTGGTATATTCCCCTGGTCGGTACTAATGAATTGGCTCTGCATATGTTTCCCTTGCAACCCAGCCAACTGTTCACCCATAACTCTTTGTGGTCAAGAGCAAACCTGTTAATTTCAGCTTGCTGCCAACCTCCCAAAGGGGTATGGTTAAAATCCGTTGATAGCTCAGTTTGCATGGAAAGACATACAAAATTCCAAGACACTTCCCTTGACCTCCCAATTACTCCTACCAATATTTCCTGAATATGCTGTATAGCAGGACCCTGTATATCTATCACTGCTTTTGTTAGTCCCTCTACAAGTGTGTTAATGGTTTGTTGTGCATGTAAACCTTTGGAATTTAATAAACTCTCAGACTGCAATGTTGTAGTCAAACTTGAAATATCTATAGTATTTACAACCCCTAGACCAGTTCCTACACCTCCCAAAACTGTATCCACAATATCCCTCTTACTTCTTTTGGTACCCATTACCCATCTAATTAAGGACCTTTCCATAGTTGCTGTAATTGTGGAACAATTTTGAAAGTGTCTAGAAACTAGCCAATCTGTCAACCTTATCTTCCATGAAATCAGCTGGAATGTAGCATCCCTCAATATTGGTGTGGGGTTCATAGCACTAATTTGAAATGGGCCACTGGAAAGAATTTTCTTACCCTCACACATGGGATTGTCCACATAGTTATCCACCCTTGGTGGAGCAAGGGTAGTAGAATAGGTCAGAGGAGAGGCTACTGTTGTAGGTTCCCTCCCCTCATCTATTGTTAACGATACCTTAACTTGTCCACCCCGGTTGGATCCCACTACTTCCCATTTTACTCCTTCTTTAGTCATGTTCTCCGTGATTACTTTTGTAATGCTATACCCTTGCTGATTCATGGACATAATAGGGTTTTGAAAACTAAGGGAAAGCCTTCACCTGTCAGACCTATTGTCCATTTTCCCCAGTTTGTCCATTCACATTCCCAATTCCTTTTATTACCCAAATTGTCACTCCAAAATCCACTAATGTTATTATGTCTTTTTGTTGCAAAAATGTCCACAATCCCACTTAGAGTCAGTTCATCCAAGAATGGTTCTTCTAAATTGTCACTGCTCCATATCTTTATCCATGCCTTGATCATCTGTGTAGGACTCGATCTTCTTTGCCTTGTGGAAGAGGAAGCTTGTGGTCCATCAATGTCCTGATTTTTACACATGAATAACATTGTCCATAAAATCCCCCAAAACAAATGCATCTCCATTTCCCTTGTGGACTTCTCGTTGCCAAATCTGGAACAGATCAAACAAGTATCAATTCTTAGCAGTAACATCTCCATGTGGGACTTCTGTCCCTTTGTACAATTTACATTGGTCCACATGAACCCATTTGTGACCAGGCTGCCTTCTGGTTTTTCTGGAGTTTGATCTCTCTACCTTAAGCACTGTAGTACCTAATGTATCTAGAATGACATAGGGACCCTCCCAATTTGCATCCCATGGAGAATTTTTATTAAAGTTTTTAATCATGATCATTTCCCCCTTTTCAAACGAAGTTTGAATTTTAGATGACACTTTACAATCAGTTGGGGCCATATTAGAGGCAGCAAAATGTAGCAGTAATCTTAACTGCTCCTGAATTTGGGAGAGATATTGGTCTCTTGACACAGCTTCTCTCAGGGGAGTGGACAATTGAGGTTCACCTGGATGGCCTAGAGCCATCTGTCTCCCTGTCATGAGCTCATAGGGAGAGCATGTAGTAGCTGTAGCAAGTGTAGCTCTAATAGCCATTAGAACTGCTGGTAGGTGTGTGTAACCAAAAAAAAAATTACCATATTGTGAGAGCATTTTGGCTAACCTAGACTTAATGGTAAGATTCAACACATTTTGAAAAGATATCCACAATGGCTAGGGCATATCTGAGACCCCCCTTTGATAGTGGAAGTGGGCCTATAAAATCAATCTGAATAAATTTCCAGGGGCCATCAGCTACTGGTACCCTCTGCAGAAAGAGTGAGTTTACTGTGTAATCTGCCTCTGTAAATGCTTGGGACTCAAAAAAAAAAACAAGTTTGGTGGCTCTGTAGTACTAGTATAAAAAACAAAAATCAACCCATCCTGAATAGAGTACCCACTAGGGAGAGCTTGCTGGTTCTGTAACAAAACAGAAAGATTAGTCTACTCTCTCAGTATTCCACAGTCATTGTATGTTGGGCCCACATGTCAGGGAAATCCATTACCAATTACCTCAAAACAGAGTGGCTACCAGTATCCGGCCACAGCTTTCTGAAGGAACTGATACAATGGATGCCAATGGACCCAGGGAAGACTCATCTAACCTAACAGTTACTTCCCTCTAGTACCCCTCCACAGTACATTGTTACACAGATAATATCATAGCTTCTGCTCTAATAATATCACACAATAAAGTACATTCTGCATTCCTACTTCTGCCAAATTGGAATCTCCTCTGTCCACTCATTTCCTAATGTCAGTTACTGTTGGGATGGGAAAAGCATGGGACTGGAATCCCCCAAGTCCCACAAAAGAAATGTGTGTTTTGCCCCATATGGGGGACTTAATGGCAAATTTGTTTAAGTCACTGAATCACCTGTGTCAATGAGTAATCTTGTGTGATGGCCCGCCATCACACCATTAACACAGGGGCATCAAGAATGATTCCTAAATGTACTACAAATAGGAACCATGTCTCCCAGGGCCGGTGTTAGTTAGTCAGATAAGGATATCAGAGAGGGATTATTTTCATACTGCCTCTCCTGATTCCTCACCATCCCCACTGTCATCATCCTTAAAGCTTCCTGTGCTGGCCCATACAAATTATTCTTAGGCCCAGTCTTGGGAGCATACTCCTGTCCTGTTGGATCTGGAGGTTTATGCCTGTCCTGTCTAAAGGAAAACTTCTGATCCTGCCTATCCTTTGTAGGCCCTGAAGTATTTGAGTATGCCTGATCATGCCTATGTTTTGGAGGATCTGATGTATGTGCCTGCCATCCCTCCCTTTGTCTATGCTCCCCCATCCTCAGCCTGCAATCTCTAATTCTATGTCCAGGCTTATTACAGTAATTACAAATCCCTCTGAAGAAAATTTCCAAGGGATTACGTCTTCCTTCATTCGTAGTCACAATTGCAATTTTACGTGGCCCTGTGACTCCTTGCCTTAGTATGTTTTGCCGTGCCTTACCAATAATACACAACACAGCCTCCATGGTGTCTTTCTCTTCTGCCATTATTTGTATGCTAGGGTCCAAATAAGTAAATTTTCTTACTAGATACTGTAACATATCTGATGGGGTCTGATCTGGGGGCACTCTATGTGTGAGTCTGTACACTTGCTCAAATTTAGAAGCAAACACCCATGGGTCATCCTGTACAGCTACTCTCATCTCAGCAAGGGGATGGCTATCTAAGTCTCTGTTCCCTGTGACTAACCTATATACAGCTCTCAGCCTGTCCCTTTCTGTACCCTATTTGTGTTATTTGAACCAATCTCTATTGCTATCATTTGGACCACTAACTGGGGCCTCTAATCTAGATGCTAGAGCTCCTGGAAGTCACAATTTTAACATAACACATGCCTCTTTAGGAGAAAGCATGTACTGTTTCACAGATGACTCAAAGTTAGACATATTGGACAATACATCTATCTTTGCATCATAATGTGGGAATAGTGGTTTAAACTTTATTAACTGTTTCACCATTTTATCTCGGTCTTGTTGCCTGATTATTGCAGATGCCTGTGATGTTACAGAATTCCTCTCTCTATTTCTCTCACATGGTGTTGAATGTGAAGCATCTTGTACTTGACTTAAACTTAGTGGGTGGGATCTTACTATGTGAGGGGTTAAGTCTGGTATAGTCCTACTAACATCAGAACTATCCCTTACATAATTTCTTTCTCTTACTTGTTGCTCTTCATCTACAAGATGTAATCCACCCTCTTCCTCTGATGTACAAACTGGCTCATTATTATCAATTACAGCAATGGGTTGCTTCTGTGCAGATATACATTCTCTGAGTGAGGCTACTAACTGCCCCCTCGCCTCATAATTGTCCTCTAAAGTATCCACATACTCTGCACTTATGCCACATTTTGGACAACAGTCTGTTTCTTGACTAGTCTCTGTAACTGCTGCAACTGGAATACTTCCCATTATAGCCATATTCATCTGGTTCTTAATACATATTAACAATTTCATACAGTTCCGTAACTAATTTCTCTCTTTGGTTAAACACCATTTTTTCTTATCAATTTGCTTATTTTGCTTTTCACACTGTAACCATAAATCATGTATTCTGCTAAGCATACTTTCATTTTTAACAATTACTGGTTCAAAATCGCTACATTCAGCATATTTAGCAATGATCTCCATTACTTACACTTTGATGTGTCTTCAGCACGTTCCCTAATCAAAGGTGTGCACCCCAAAATTGATGTCTCCGCCTGGATAACAATGGATCCACAGAAATGACGTCCGTCTTACTTCAATTGCGTCTCACTCTGTTGCCCCTTGGATCCCAAAAACCAAGAACGTCGTGGCCAACGACTTTCTTCGTGGAAAACGCTCGACAATATCACAATTCTCATAGGTTCAATTTTTCGTCCGCTAAGTTCACTTGTAACTTCAAAGAGACATTTTGGATTAAATCAAATGCAAGTGAATGTACACGGTAAGAAAAATTAGGTAGGCTCGCCAGTGAAATAATTAGGTATATCTGATTATTATATTCACAGTTATTCTGTGTGTTAAATCACACTATTATTATCCAGAAAAATATTAGTTATGATTATGATAATAATTACTCATATCTCAGACTCTGAGATATTGTTTCCCACGGATACAATAAATATATTCAAGAGGCTCTATAGATTAATGGTTACAATATTTATTAGAAATACAATTATTACATTACATTAACAATGCATGACCTATGATAATACTATGAACAACACATCTCTTAATATCTTAGCAGAAAGTCGTTTTACCATTATAATGTACTGGCTATGGTGTAGTGTATTATGTCCATGTGTGTGTATACATTACCAGCACCCAGAGAGTCAAAGGAAGATAGAGACCGAACCCGTCCTGTTGTGCTCCTTATATTTAGTATTAGAAGGCCACCCCCATACTCATATCCTTTTGCCTCTTACTGGTCAGTTTAGGTTTACATGTCTACACAAAGCCACCTGACTGGTCAGCTGCACACACAAAGGGCTTTTCGAGCCACATGGTAATACTGGATGTATCCGGTCAAAGTTACACACCCACCCATGCGTTCTCAAGAATACCATATAAGGTCTTCTGCTAATTCTCTGAATAAAGCTGGGCTTAGTGAAGACCAGCGCCATCATGTGTTCATTCTGCAAATCCATCCACTATTCAGAGTGTACATCCAAGTAGTGGGGAAAAGAAGAATATAGATAGCCTTTCAGCCTTATTTTAAAGCTGGTAATTATTTCCCTATTTCTGAGCAAGGCGTGTTGCAACAACTTCTCTCACTGTGAGTTTGTCATGCACCACGAAACAGACAACATCTTGCATAAAAACATTCAGGGAGGGGTTCTGGAGGAGCTTCCAAATGTTCGGGTATGCATCCGGCAACACTGGCTGTAGAGCAGGCGTGGTGTAAAAACGCCCCCTCATAACATACTCTTATAATTATTTTGCTGTCCATGTAGGGATCTGCTCGACAGTGATCTTCCATTGCCTTATCAGATCCAACAGAACTTTAATATAGGGAGGCAAATGTCTCTGACCCTACTGAGCTGCAAAGTGTGACCCTCCATCCAGGGACACAACCAAGGCTGAAGTCCTCATGAGGACTGGCAATAGTGACACCAGGAAGCTGAAGCACGAAGATAAGAAGGAAACAAATTTAGGAATATGCAATGAAAGAACACTGGCAGGTCTGGCAAACCCAATCCCTCTTTCATCACTGGTAAACAGGAGATTCTTCTTTGAACCCGCCAAAGATTTTGTCTTCCACAGCATACTGGCCATCGCTATATAGACTCTTCCCCTAATGGAATTCGGTAAGGGAAAGACACATGCAAGGTAGAGAGCAGTAGGTAACAACAAAGCTTGGATAACTTTCACTCTCTCCAGCAGCGTTAGGGAGTAGTACCTCCATCTTTCAACTTTCTCCTTCAATTGGCGTACCCACGGCTCCCAGTTGATGTATGCTGGAGCTACTGTTGTGAAGTTCAGGCCCAATATAAGCTGTCTTTCTGCTCTGACCATCAGTAGAATTCCCAGGGGTAAACAAAGACGAGTGGAACACCGCTGTGTAAAAGCTCTCCATAAGGGATTAATGGTAAACACGTACAACAGAGGGCACCCCTAACAAACACCAGAAACTACAGAAAAAGGCGCTCCCAAAATACCACAAAGCTGCAATCGATGACTTGAGTCTTCATATAGGAGCTCAGATACACCTCACAATGCGAAATGCGATCCCATAGGTTTCCATAGTGGCGAAAGTAAAAACACGGTTGACTCTCAAATGCTTTTGCTTGTTCTAATGAAACCGCATAGAAGGGTGTACCCCCTCATGTAGCAATGTTAATAAGTTCCCTTAATAATGTTAGGGGAAGGCATATTTTGCACAACCTAACAGAACACTGCTGGATAGTACTTATGAGTGATGGCATAGTCAGTCGCAACCTGTCAAGTAGCACTTTAGTCAGTAGTTGTAATTGGTGCACGAGGGTAATAGGCCTCCAATTCTTAAAATCCACCCAATAACCTTTCATATAAAGGAAGCATTGTAATACAAGTCTGTTGTGACCGCTCAAGAGACCCATACTGCAACATGATATTGAAAGTAGTGGCTAATATAGGGGCTAATACAGACTAGCATGGTAAAACTAAGAAGTCAGCCCATTTATACCGGGTGCCAACCTGCTCATAGCCGTGGCTACCTCCAAGCGAATGACAGATGCTAACAGTTGCATGACATCAAGAGACTGCAAGCCAGGCAAAGTAAGAGTCTGCAAAAATCCCTTAATGCTGGCAATAGGAATTTCCTCTCCAGCGAACAAATCTCAATAGAAACTAAAAGCTAGGTCATGGACCTTTCTAGTGTTATCAGTGAAGACGCCTTGCTCATCCACTAATCCTGACATAGTCTTAAGGTCAATGGTCTTACTAAAAGTCTCAAAGAAAAATTGAGGGACAAGACTATCACAGCGCTTCTGCTGTAACACCTGGAGGCGTTTTGCATTGTGCTCCTTTAGTGTCCGTTTGAGAGCCTGAAATTCACCCAAGCACCCTACGTATTCTAATGAAAGTCTATAACTAAGCAATTGGAACCTTCAAAGTAGACCCACATATTCTCTCTCTACCCTCTTCCTAAGTTGCCTTGAATTCTTTTGGAAGAAGGCACAAGCACAATACTAAGCCTGGGCCCAAAATTCTGCCATATCATCACACAGGTCCACTGTAGTAAGCAAATTTTGAAATTCCCCTTAGAAAATCCTGCCATTAGGAAAGAATTGTAACAAGCCATTATTAAGCTTCTAGTATGGTTTCACAAAAAAGTGAACAGCCCTCTGGAAGTGGACCTCTAGCCCCCGAAGATCCGAAAAAGTAAGAGGCAAAATTGATAATGTTGCGGGGACAAGGACTTTGCTGATGTAAATTATACAGTCAGGTCCATAAATATTGGGACATCAACACAAATCTAAACTTTTTGGCTCTATACACCACCACAATGGATTTGAAATGAAACTAACAAGATGTGCTTTAACTGCAGACTTTCAGCTTTAATTTGAGGGTATTTACATCCAAATCAGGTGAACGGTGTAGGAATTACAACAGTTTGTATATGTGACCCCCACTGTCAGAACATTTACAGCATACAAATTAAGAGATGGGCACCACCCCACCTTATCTGTCTTAAACTTCCTCTTCTTACATTTAGACAGAACTGTAAGGAAGGCTCCTTCCATCTCCCCTCCCCAAAAACACATGTTCAGAGCTAACAGATCCCATCTCATCTGCTTATCTGTTTCCACTCTAGAGCCCCAGTCTTGAGCTGATAACACAGCAGAGGTAGAGTCTAAGGCAATAGAGGGAACAGAGCCCACATTATCTACAATAGGAGCGCCGCCTCCCTCCTCCTTTCATTTGGTCAAAAAAATCTACAAAGGGTCTGAGTCCACACTATATGTCAGTGGATTATTATAAGCTGCCAAGGAGCAGTCTGCATGAACATGCCCAGTCTCCCCACATAGATTACATTAGAGTAGTCTCTAGCAGAATGCCCCAACTCCTGGCACTTATAACAAAGTACCTTGTTACAGTGCGCAGCAGTGTGGCGAATACTTCCACAAAGCTTTGGCTGGCCATTGGAGAAGTACACACCCTGTTCTCTACCAATGACTACATTATTGGACAAACGTAGGAAATTGCTTCTTGCAGGGATGCCTTCCGCTGGCGCGCCATGATGGTCCACATCCCATTAAAAAAAACACCTTGATCTACATTAGGTGTGGGAAGTCCCAGATCGTTGTGATGCCACAGGCAGACCAAAATATCTTGTATTTCTACTATCACTGTGTTCTGAGAGTGGGATTGAACAGCTCCACCGCATCAAAAAGCTCCCATTCTGGTTCAGACCTTACCAATTTCAACTTTTACCAAAATTCCTCCAGGAATAAGGCCATCTTGAAAGTAATGTCATTGTTCCTAGTTCCCTCCCTATGAATATAGGTAAATATGTTGTGGGGAGAAATCTAAACTCTTTGTTAACCGTGTCTTACCCACAAATTCCCTCCCAGAGTTCTGAGATTCAGGACCATTATATTGTATACGGACAGTATTTTTTGCATATAAAATAAAATCCACAGAAGGCGGTAAACTGCAGGGTTTTGGGATTGGTGTCAGAGATTTTGAACAGGTGTGGGTGATGAGAGGGCAGCTTTAGACAGAGGAACCCTCCAACCCTTCCCAGGCACTGGTGGAATACTCTCCTCCTGCACAGATCCAACATCAGGCTGTAATTGTTTCTT
Source organism: Discoglossus pictus (assembly GCA_027410445.1). NCBI lineage: Eukaryota > Metazoa > Chordata > Amphibia > Anura > Alytidae > Discoglossus > Discoglossus pictus. The sequence continues at coordinate 81,892,172 of CM050170.1, forward strand.
TAACTCTGCCACAGCGGGGCACGCCATTTGCATATTGGGCAGCATCTCTTCTCCCGCTCTTTTCTGCATTGGGGCCAAAACAGCTTCAGCTGAGGGGATAGGAACTCTGTCACCACAAACTGCCACTTCCACTTTACATGTTCCCTTAATAGGTATATATACTCCTAGATGAATAGGTATACAAATCAGTCCATCAATATACATGTATTATATTGTAAGTCTGCGAGTTTCAATCCTGCGCAGTGCTTTAGGGAAAGCGCTATGACACTGGATTCCAAGCTCAAAGACAGGGCCATACACTCTTTGCAATGTATGAATCTTTAACTTGTCATTGCCTGTAACTTAACTTATGTATAGCGCTACGGAATATGTTGGCGCGTTACAAATAAACGATAATAATAATAATAATTATATATATATATATATATATATATATATATATCATACAGAGAAAGATAGAGGGCACACATGGAGAGACAGCACACAGAGACAACTGAATATAACAGTCCATCAACATTTATAAAAGAAAATATACATATATATACATATATATATATATATATATATATATATATACTCTTACATTACAACAGATACACACACCCCTGCTCCATGAGTTACCTAGACACCACCTAATGTCCGCTCTCAGTACTCAAGTCCAGCTTTAAGCTATACGTGACAAGTGTATGACATCATGACGCTGCATGAAAGACCAACATACATATTTCTACAGTAATCACTTAAAACCCCTAATTATACGGTTTTACCAACCAAGCCAACACTGTTTGGCTGATATTGTGACCTTTTCTTTATATAGCACACATTAATAACATGTTTAGCATTCTGATAATAGTGCTCACCTAAAGCACAACTAATGATTATGGACAGTGAAACAGAAACCAACAGGTTGTGGTTTATTATGGCCGGTAACTACTGAAAGGAACTATGGGAGTTGTAGTCTTTGTTTTTTACTTCCGGTCTGATCACTTCCGGTTCATCTTTATTCCTATTTTCTTCCCTGGAGTAAAGGCGAGTACAATACACCAGTAAGTTCATATGATATATATTTGAATTAGTACAGTAAGCTCTGTGCAAGGCAAGAGTCTGGAGTTAGGTTATTTTTTTGTATTATATGTGGTAAGAGGCATCCATATTACATACACTTATTATAGTACAAGTATCACTAACATAACCAGTCTGTAGACATGTGTTGAATCATTTTATATATATATATATATATATATATATATATATATATATATATATGCGTATACTGTGATAATATATAAGATAGTACATTACCACAATACATATGATGGGACAGCACATAGAACTCTACAGTACATAACTTAGAACTAGATCCTCATGTGCACAAAGGCTGCTAATACACTGATTTATACTGAGGAACTAAGTGCACTGCCTCTTTACTTTATTTCATTTGTTAATGAACCTACTTGGTTATACCTCTGTGGGGATGGAGATGCCTGTCTAATTTGGTATTGAACTTATATATATATATATATATATATATATATATATGTATGTGTGTGTGTGTGTATATATATATATATATATATATATATTTATATATATATATATACCGTATTTACTCAAATCTAATGCGCACCTTTTTCGTGAAAAATATGGCCCCAAAATTTGGAGTGGGCATTAGAATCGATGGCGCACTAGATTCAATGTTTTAACCCCTTTAATCTAGTGGCCATCGATAACATTGCATTACCGGTACGGTATGATGAGGGGAGTGATTAAGACAAATAGTGCTGATATTATTAACTAGGAACTTGCCCGTCAAAAATGACGGGAATAAAATTGTAAGGCTGGCAATGCTGTTTGCCACACAATGTGAGGTTTTTGCTCCTCTGAGCACCTTCGGCGCTCATCACGAGCCTCACGCTGAGCTCCTTTGGCGCTCATTGCGAGCCTCTCCTCCTGTGTACTTCAATTTTACTACTTTGCACTGATCACCTTCGGCACTCATTACAAGCCTCTCCCCCGTGTACTTCAACTTTCCTGCACTGATTGCTAGCCTCTCCCACTCGTAGTTTTCATTGCGAGTCCCTTTGGCGCTCATTGCGAGCCTTTCCTCCCGCTGTTTGCGTGTTACTCGCTGACTGCCGTTGGTTTTATTTTCTAAGACCTGCGTGCCGAGCGTTGTTCGTGCAAGTGTTACTGTCTTTGCCATTGTTGTTTTTCTAAGTGCCATGTGCCTGGATTTGTTCTGCCTCGTTTTGATCCAGTTTCAGAATTTTTACGTTTTTCGGCCGCCATTTTTTCCTCGCTTAGCCAATTTTAGATTGGCTTAAAAAGCCAAATATGGCTTAAATTCCCAGAGGAGTGCGCCTCTCATAGCTCAAGGCCTCTTCTGTCGGTGCGCCTTCTAGGCTAAAATCGGCAGCGCCATCTGTTGTCCGGCAGCGGAACTGCAGCGGTCAGATTTTGCGATGGTGAAGAGTGAATGGACCATAAATAGTACTTAGTTTTTTAGCTTATTTTTAGAAATTCAAATGTGGACACAATGTATTATTTATTTACTGTATTCTGCACAGTGAAGGGTTACCCACCATAAGCTAGATGAAGTTATAGTTGATGATATAGATAGGTTCCAAGCAGTAGGAGTGTTAAGCGAAACAGCTCTAAACGGTGCAGTTTAATATAGGGAAGATAGGGATAGGGGAACTCATGACAAAAAAATACACAATTGCAATTGAAATGTAAACTTTTTTTTGTTTTATCTGAACATCAAACAAACATAACACTAACACAAACTGAGCTTTAGCAGAAATACAAACTTTACATTTGCTATGTTGAAGTTTCTGATACATCCTGGATTCTGTGTTTTTTTGAGAATCCGCATTAAAAGGGGTTTGGCAGGCAGCATTATAGTGAGGCAGTGTGTTATACAAAGAATTACGGGTCAAAATAGCGTTATAGCGAAACATCATAAAAGGGGTAGCTTTAGGCAGTTGGTACCTGCATATAAATACAGGTATACCCCTTTTAACTCTGTAGATGTGTTCCTAGAAGATCAAGAGCTAAACGTAACCGTGTTAAACTGGTCAATTGTAACATAGAATAAATAACAGGTAAACTCTATTTTAAAGTTTCTTTCACTGCTCTTGGTGTTTTGGAATAAGCCACAAGCATCAAATCAGTGTTACTCTGGGATGTGTGGGCCCAAAACTGTGTTATATCCACTGGGGGATGTGTCAGGCAAAAACAGCCTAATAGTGACGAAGGGGAGCGAAGGGGGGCAGACACAGGAGAGGAAAGAGACGAGACACGGGGGAGGTTGAGAAGGAGATACGGGAGAGGGAGAAAGAGACACGGGGGAGGCAGAGACAGATATATATCTATATTTTTTTTAATAATCATTAATTAATTAGTTACTTAATAAACTTATGCGCTCATTTCTTCTAAGTCCCGTGTCTTTCAATGCTTCAAGTGCTCGCCTCGCTATGCGAGACTTGCAGGCAATGAGCGCCTTTGGCGCTCATCGCCTAAGTGCTGCGAATTTAAATGGCTCAACTGGTGCTCATCGTCTAAATCGTGTGCAACAGCACAAAGCATGACGATGTTCTGCAGTTTGACAATTATAATATGTGAGATATATATATATATATATATATATATATATATATACACACATACATACAGGTCTGTATGTGCTTTAATGTTGAAAAGTTAATAGAGATATTAATGTGTATTTATACTATGATACTGGTATTAATATAGTGGAGGAGCTAATTCTAAATGCATATTGGTGGGAGTATGCTATAAACCCCCAAATATAGCTGAAAGTGAGGAAATACAATTATTGTTACAGATTGGAAATGCAGCTAAGCATGGGCAAGTTCTAATAATGGGAGACTTTAATTACCCTGATATAAACTGGATAAACGAGACCAGCAGCTCAGCTAAGGGGAGCAGGTTCTTGAGTACACTCAGGGATCATTATCTAGCCCAGGTAATACAAGAACCTACTAGAAATGGGGCCATCTTGGATTTAGTCATCACAAGTAATATTGATATAATATCAAATGTAAAAATAGGGGAACCCTTGGGGAACAGTGATCACAACACAGTCTCATTTGAGATTGAATACAAAAAACAGAGTTGTAAGGGGCCAACAAAAACTCTAAATTTTAAAAGGGCTAACTTTAATGGGCTAAGGGCAGCAATACAACATATAGACTGGGACAAAGAACTTACAGGGAAGAATACTGAAAATAAATGGACAACATTCAAATCCTTACTAAATAAACATACTCATCAGCATGTACCATGTGGAAATAAAATAAATAGGAGTAAATCACATCCCATGTGGCTTAACAATGACTTAAAGATCATGATGAGGAAAAAGAAATATGCATTTAAATTATACAAGAAGGAGGGAACAGAGGCAGCTTTATGTGACTATAAGGAAATCAACAAGGCTTGCAAAAGGGCTATTAGACTGGCTAAAATAGAAAATGAGAAGTCAGTTGCAATGGAAAGTAAGACTAACCCTAAAATATTTTATAAATATATTAATGGGAAGAAGGCCAGGAAGGAATCGATAGGACCATTACAATGTGACACAGGCCATCTGATAATTAGTGACCAGGAAAAAGCAGATGAGCTAAATAGGTTCTTTTCGTCGGTTTACACAAGGGAGGTACCAGTGGTTGGGACACTGCAACATAATGGGGCTACACTACCTTCACTAAATAATTGGTTAACGCAGGAAGAAATCCAAAAGAGATTGGAGAAAATAAATGTTAATAAAGCCCCAGGTCCTGATGGAATACATCCAAGGGTACTGAGGGAACTGGGTTCTGTAATAGCCAAACCATTATATCTAATCTTTAAAGACTCGCTCACTACAGGGTCTCTACCAGATGACTGGAGAAAAGCAGAGGTGATACCTATATTTAAGAAGGGATCTAGAGCAAATCCGGGGAATTATAGACCAGTGAGCCTCACTTCTGTAGTTGGGAAGCTTTTAGAAGGGTTAATAAGGGACAGAATACAAGAATATGTCTATTTGAACAGGATCATAGGTAGCAGTCAACATGGATTTATGAAGGAAAGGTCGTGTCAGACCAATCTAATTAGTTTTTATGAGGAGGTTAGTAGGAACTTGGATCAGGGCAACTCAGTGGATGTAGTCTTTTTAGATTTTTCAAAGGCATTTGATACAGTGTCACATGGAAGACTAGTGAGCAAACTAAGGGATACAGGAATTGCAGTAAATATCTGCTCATGGATCGAGAGCTGGCTAAAAGACAGGAAGCAAAGGGTTGTTGTAAATGGAACATACTCCGATTGGTCTAATGTGATAAGTGGGGTTCCTCAGGGCTCAGTATTGAGTCCTCTCCTTTTTAACATATTTATTAATGACATTGAAGTAGGACTCGAATGTAGTGTCTCCATTTTTGCTGATGACACTAAGTTGTGCAAGGTAATAAAATCAGATAATGATGTACTTTCCCTACAAAAGGATTTGCATAAATTAGAGAAATGGGCGGCTAAATGGCAGATGAGATTTAATACAAATAAATGTAAGGTTATGCATTTGGGAAGGAACAATAGCCAAGCAATCTATAATCTTAATGGAGCAAATCTAGGGGTATCAGATATTGAAAGGGATTTGGGAGTACTAGTGGACAACCACCTAGGTAACAGCGCTCAAAGCCAAGCAGCGGCTGCAAAGGCAAATAAAATATTAGCATGTATTAGGAAGGGTATAGAAGCCAGGGAAGAAGATATAATTCTGCCACTATACAAATCTCTAGTACGCCCTCATTTGGAATATGGAGTACAATTTTGGGCACCACCTCACAAAAAAGACATTTTAGAGCTGGAAAAAGTACAGAGTAGGGCTACAAAACTAATAAGGGGAATGGAGGGGCTAAGTTATGAAGAAAGACTAGCAAAATTAAACTTATTTTCGCTAGAAAAAAGGCGTCTAAGAGGAGATATGATTACGTTATTTAAATACATCCAGGGTCAATATAAGGCTTTGTCAAGTGAACTTTTTGTAGCAAGAGATTTTCAACTGAAAGAGGACATCCGTTGAGGTTAGAGGAAAAAAGATTTCACCTTAAACAAAGAAAAGGGTTCTTCACAGTTAGGGTGGTTAAACTGTGGAATTCTCTACCAAAGGAGGTGGTGACAGCGAATTCGATAGACAACTTCAAAAAGGGGTTAGATATATTTCTGAATAAAGAGGGCATTCAAGGCTATACTAGATAACTAGCAAGGAATATTGATCCAGGGAGAAATTTGATCGCCAGTTTCTGGGGTCAGGAAGGAATTTTGCTTTTTTTTCCCCTTATGAGACAATTGGCAAAGTTTCAATGGGTTTTTTTTTTTATGTTTGCCTTTCTCTGGATCAATTAACAATAATTAACAATTAACAATAATAATAAATAGTCCAAATTAAAAAGATCAATAGAGATCTAAAAAGGTTGAACTTGATGGACTAACTCTTTATTCATTCTCCAATACTATACTATTAATAATTATTTAATCAATAATTTAATTAATAACTAATCCGCATATTGCAGATCAGAGGAGATCTTAACAGGTTGAACTTGATGGACTGAAAGTCTTTTTTCAACCTTAATTACTATGTAACTATGTAATATATCATTAGACAATTTGTATTACACCATTTTATTTTGGAATATAGGTGCTAACACTTTAGAAATAGAGGGAAATGACAATATAACCTGATGATTTACATAAATGGACACTATAGTGGTGATAAAATAAGGTTTTATTTGTCTTTTTTGTTACTCATTCACAATTAAAATCAATATTCAAGTAAACCATTGTATGTTTTAAAAGTTACATTTGGAATTGGCATTGTGCTTCTTTCCAACAATATCTGCGGTGCCGGGCACATTATAGTGGCGCAGAGCAGCAAATCCTGTGAAGTGTAAACACTTTAGGATTCATTTGCTGCATTGAATGTATATTCTTCAAATATGGATTTTATCCCTAATCTGTAACTGAATAAACAGATGAAAGACTGCAGTGGTCCTTTAGTTAGATTGACTAGGAGGAGGTAATAAAGGCTGAAGGGCTTAGTTGGGCAGAGTGATTATTTATGTAAATATATCGTAGTAATGGCAGAAGATTGAAGTTGTTATGTAATTTCGAGCCTTATTCCCTCATATTTCATGTATGTAATTCTGTCCAAATTTTGCAGGTCTCCTCCTTTCTTCACCTCACTAACTCATTAATGATGACCAAGGACAATAAGATGATGACTGAGAGGATATTCAGTCATGCCCTGCAGATCATCTGCCTGCTGACTGGAGAGGTGAGGGCTCCCGGCTTGTGCTCTAATGGTATTCTTCTTCTCTCCAGCATTGGATATGTATTTTATTTTGAGAACAGCATCCACTGATAGATCCAGAGAGACAACAAAAGAGCCGTAGATGGACACCAAATTTGAGGAGAGAGAGGATAAGATTATTCTTATTTATATACCTTGTATATGGTCTTCTTGCTTTACCTGTGGGATATAACATCTACTCTCAAGTTTCTGGACATAAAGCAGGTATTAAGGGTATAGAAACAATGGAAGCAAATATAATTCTGTCCCTATACGCCCTCATTTGGAATATGGTGGACAAGTTTGGGCACCACTGCATAAAAAGGACGTTTTAGAGCTGGAAAAAGTACAGAGGAGGGCAGCAAAACTAATAAGGGGAATGGAGGGGCTAAGTTATGAAGAAAGGAAAAAGACGTCTAAGAGGGGATATGACTACCTTATATCAATATATCCAGGGTCAATACAAGACTTTGTCAGACTTTGTCAAGTGAACCTTTTGTGCCAGGAGGTTTTCAACTGACAAGGGGACATCCTTTGAGATTAGAAGTAAAAATATTCTAAAAGGTTTCTTCACAGTAAGGGGGGTTAATCTGTGGAATTCTCCTTGGTGACAAGGGATTTGATGTCTAACTTTCAAAAGGGGATTGGATATATATTTAAATGAAAAATGCATTCAGGGCTATCCTGGATAATTAGAGAGGGAGTGTTGATCCAGGGAGGATTCTGATTACCAGTATCTGGGGTCAGGAAGGATTTTTTTTTTTCTTTTGAGACAATTGGCATGATTCAAGAAGGGGGGGGGGGGGTGAAGGCTGGATCAGTTACCAGGTAACAATTCATCTGCATGTTCTAGATCTGAGGAGATCTAAAAAGGTTTAATTTTTTTCATCCTCAATTACTTTGTAACTATGTAACTAAATCCAGATTATAATCCCTCCTCGACCAATTTTTAGGAGCCAGGATATGGAATATATATCCAGAGTCTAAACAAGCTCTCATTTTCATTTTTTTTAAATTTATGTTGTCAGGTATAAGAAGTGTCAAATACATAGCAGACATTGATATTGTTAACAAGAAAATAGTGTCTAGTACAGCTATAATATTTATTTTATTCACAAGATAAACTACTTGAGAACAAACTGTATAACTGTAAACATACTAGCTTAAAATAGATGTCTAATACTCCCATTAATTTAATCATTTATATTTTACTTAGAATGTTTACACAGTTTATATCTACATTTACTGGTTGATTTGTATGTGATATTTACATTTATTTCCTATATAACTAGCATCTAAGAATATCCCTTATTCCCAATATATCTTACCCCTGGATTCTCCGTTCTTGTAGGTTTCACTCTTGCAGCATCTGACTAAATCGTTACCAACAAAGGAAATAAACAAGGATAAGAAGATGACTGAGAGAATCTTGAATTACACATTAGACATTGTGTATCTGCTCACTGGAGAGGTAATAGCCTAACTGCTGTGCATTTTTTATTAAACATTTACAGGGAGATGTAGTGGAAGACTTGTCCAGGGCTATATCAGTATTTATAGTATGCTCTTTTGAAAAGCTAAATTTGATAATCACCAACCTGTTAATAAAGTTTTTTTTTTTTTTTTTCTTTGTTACTAATAAGAACAGATTCGGAGAAACACAGCTCTGTTCATCTTATTTAGAGTAGAAATATATGCCAATGATGAATATATTACACATTAACCCCCTTGTACTAAATTGTGATGTCTTAATTTGTAGGAATACACCATTGTGAAGAAGAATTCCCCCCAGAGTAGCATTCACCAGCTGACTGGAGAGGTGAGCACTGCTGGGGAATGTGACATGATACCAGCCTAAGGACACACTATATTATTTAAATTATAAATAGTCACAACCTTAATGTGATCTTGTTTCTAGTCAAATTTAGTACAGGTGAAAGCACAAACGTTGAGAACTTTGCAAAACGCAAACAGTCACCTAAAGGTAGTCAGTGTAGGGGTTGATACCCCATGTTCAATGAGCAATGTAAGGGTAAATAAAGCTTAATGTTTTTGGGACCAGTGTCATCAAAATATTGTTTCATGTTACTGATATCTGGCCTTATATAGATGAAATAATCACACCTAAATGCTCCAACAAGAAGGGCTATTTTTTTACATATGTGTTTTACATTAATATTAATAATATTAAAGCAATATTTAATATTAAACTCACTTTCAAAGAATAAATACCAATAAAAACAAGTTGAATAGGAAATATATTTGCAATACCACTATATATGAAATTAAATACTTTGTTCAAATAAACTGCTCTGAGTTAAAAATTGGAAAACTTGATCATATCATGCGGTGAAGTACTCACAAAATCATAGAATTTCCATACGAAATTAGCAAATATTGCATGCCTAATGGGAATAGGCAATGGCACTTTTGTTACAATAAAAAAAATCTGTTTGTTATTTGCCCTATAGTTAACGTTTTAAGAAATTCAAAAACATTTTTTTATTTTGAAGCACACACTTTTTGGGTATGAGTCTATCAGCATGGCACATTTTGACTTGGCAAGATTTGCCCATTCTTCTTTGCAAAAACACTCCAAATCTGTCAGATTGCGAGGGCATCTCCTGTGCACAGCCCTCTTCAGATCACCCCACAGATTTTTCAATCGGATTCAGGTCTGGGCTCTGGCTGGGCCATTCCAAAACTTTAATCTTCTTCTGGTGAAGCCATTCCTTTGTTGATTTGGATGTATGCTTTGGGTCGTTGTCATGCTGAAAGATGAAGTTCCTTTTCATGTTCAGCTTTCTAGCAGAAGCCTGAAGGTTTTGTGCCAATATTGACTGGTATTTGGAACTGTTCATAATTCCCTCTATCTTAACTAAGGCCCCAGTTCCAGCTAAAGAAAAACAGCCCCAAAGCATGATGCTGCCACCACCATGCTTCACTGTGGGTATGGTGTTCTTTTGTTGATGTGCAGTGTTGTTTTTGCACCAAACATATCTTTTGGAATTATGGCCAAAAAGTTCAACCTTGGTTTCATCAGTTCCTAACACCTTTTCCCACATGCTTTTGGGAGACTTCAGATGTGTTTTTGCAAAATGTAGCCTGGCTTGGATGTTTTTCTTCATAAAAAAAAGGCTTTCCTCTTGCCACTCTACCCCATAGCCCAGAAATATGAAGAATACGGGAGATTGTTGTCACATGTACCACACAGCCAGTACTTGTCAGATATTCCTGCAGCTCCTTTAATGTTACTGTAGGCCTCTTGGTAGCCTCCCAGACCAGTTTTCTTCTCGTCTTTTTACCAATTTTGGAGGGAGCTCCAGTTCTTGGTAATGTCACTGTTGTGCCATATTTTCTCCACTTGATGATGACTGTCTTCACTGTGTTCCATGGTATATCTAATGCCTTGGAAATTCTTTTGTACCCTTCTCCTGACTGATACCTTTTAACAATGAGATCCCTCTGATGCTTTGGAAGCTCTCTGTGGACCATAGCTTTTGCTGTGGGATGCGACTAAGAAAATTTCAGGAAAGACCAACTAGAGCAGCTGAACTTTATTTAAGGTTAATCAGAGGCACTTTAAATGATGGCAGGTGTATGCTGACTCCTGTTTAACACAATTTGGAATGTGATTGCTTAATTCTGAACACAGCTACACCCCCAGTTATAAGAGGGTGTGCAGACTTATGCAACCACATTATTTGTATCTTTTATTTTTCTTCCCTCCAACTAAAAGATTTCAGTTTGTTTTTCAATTGAGTTGTACAGTTTATAGTTAACATTAAAGGCGGAAAAAGTTCTGAAATGATTTATCTTTGTCTAATTTTTTTACAGCACAGAAACCTGACATTTTAACAGGGGTGTGTAGACTTTTTATATCCACTGTATATATATATATATATATATATATATATATATATATATATATCACACATATATAGTTGTGAGCAATACGGGTTGTTGCTAACGCTTGCTGGGTCGCATAGCAAGGCCGTGGCAACAGGGGTGCAGTTGCTGGCAAGGAGCGCCAAAGGCGCTCCCTGCGCTTGTGAAGTTGAGCGCCGTAGGCAATCATCCTTACAACCCTGTACGACTTAGGCAGGTAGCGCCAAAGGCTCTCACTGCGCTGGTGGAGATGAGCACCATAGGGGCTCATCCCTACGACCCCGCACGACTTTGGCAGGGAGCGCCGAAGGTGCTTACTGCGCTGGTGAAGATGAGCTCCATAGGCGCTCATCCCTGTGACCCCGCATGCATTATACCTATGATCCGAGGGACTACAGAACAGAAAACTCAAATGCACAATTCACGATGCGAGACCTGTAGCACTTAGAAAAAAAATGGGTGAAAACTTACGGCCCGTAACACTTGGAAAATTATACCGCTACTTACAGAAAAAAAAATACGAACTTAACAGCCGACCCGTGCACATCAAAAAACATGAAATTGTATGCCAGACAGCACTCCCAGCCTTACAATTTTATTGACCGTAATTTTTTGGCGGGCAAGTCGTGTATATATATATATATATATATATATATATATATATATATATATATATATATATGTGTGTGTGTATATATATATATATATATATATATATATATAGTAAATAAATAGTACATCTGTGTTCACATTTGAATGTCTAAAACAAGTTTAAAAAATATATATATATATATAATGTAAAGACCCTTGTACTTGTGCTTGGAGTGTATGGAAAAATGACTGTAAGTCACAGTATATCATGACTTTTCAGCTATTATAAAAATGAGGGACCAGAAACACCCACATTGCAATTGCTCACATTCACTGTAGATTAGTTATAATATGGGAGAAAGTTAGTGACTAATTATAGTTTAGGCCTGTACAGATTTAAAATAATCGAACTTGCGTCTAAATCAGCATTTTTGTCATTGTGCATCACTCAGTGTGAAGATGCTGCAGTCTCTCTGTCTATGGAGGTGTGGGAAGGACAAAAAGAGATGGTGGATGAGAATCACCAGAAGTTCAACACTTTGGGAACTCCGCCACATGAGAACCCAGGTATCAATTTGTTTGCTTTCTTAAAGCAATTAAATATGTAATCTGGCCCAAATGAGTATGCATTAATAGGGGTAAAAAAAGCAAGTATGTATCTGCCACTATATAACTCTATATAAATAAGACATTATCTCGAATAAAACTTCAAAAAGAACATTGTAGACTAAGAGAAAGTTCAGAGAAGTGCAACACATTTAATAATGGCAATTAAGGCATTAGCTGTGAAGAAATGCTGTGAACATTACACTTAAAGGTATATAAAAGTGAGCTGGGTTATTAATGCATCTGATAGAGGAGAAGCGAACAGTTAAACCGTCAGCCTGACGTTTGCTGAATTTCTTGCTTTTGCAAACTGTTTTCTCTCAATGTTGACATTCCCTGAAATTCCCAGAGATAATTAGCATAACTTATACATTGTATCTTTTTTGCCTGGGGATTGTGCAGACTTGCTCAGTTAGCACCTGTAGTCTGTCCTACTGTGGTAAGTCACATGATTTCAGACACCTTATTTTCCTTTAGCCAATCAGCATGTGCATGTGCCGCATATTGGATATCTCATTAAAAATGAGATATCCAATATGCAAATCTCAGTTGCTGGGGGTGTCTACATCACCGCCAGCACATTTTTTTTCTTTTCTGCAAAAAATGTTTGCATTTGTTTCATGCAATTTATTTTTTTTTGTTAGGTGGTTTATGATGCACTCTGCAGGATGCATTCATAACCCACCAAACTTTCATATACCTTTAAGATCTTTGTGAAAAAGGTTCTTATATAAATATGTCCAGAATCAATATATGGCTTTGTTGGGTGAACATTTCTTTGGTAGTGATATCCACTCTCTGACTGCCTTTACTGTGAATAATTATTTTTATATAAAATAGCATGCAAGCTTATACTGGTTAACTAGAATAGACAGGCCATGAACACAATCAATTAGTCAAACCCGTAGTTACAGGTTTAGAGGGAGCCAATGGCGACAGAGATCGTCACAATTACGTCACTGAAAAATGGCGGTTTGATTTCAAAGTCTTACGGGCTTCAATTACGAGTTGCGATCAGACCCACATTCCAGAAATAATGCAATATTGATAAAGCCGTAATTATGATATTCTAGTCCATGCGAGTTTCATTTTATTATAACACATTGATTGCCCGGATCGATATAACACGGCATTTAAACATAATAGAAATTGTTTTATATTGTTGATTTGCGAGCTTCAAAATGTTGTGCTATTTATTTAAATATCTAACATCACTTTCCCTTTTAATATACATACAGTAGTGTGTGTATATTTGTATTTACAGTGCAACGGATTGGACTTTACCCCTCTAGCGAGTCCTCTCTAGTAACCGTTGGCTTCTTGGCTTCATTTGCGGGTTACAGGTTGAACGCCAGTGAATTCGTTGTAATTTAATAGCATTATTGGAAACGTAGCAGTTACAGGCTTGACAGAACAAAGGATTTGCGGGCGCACAGTTAAAATTGGCGGGTTGCTTTAATTTAATAGCCGTAAGTCTTGCAGGCAATGTTACGGGCTACGGTTTTCA
>CM050170.1:81913608-82071108 GCA_027410445.1 Discoglossus pictus
AACCTGTGTCATGGCAAGATACTTTTTCGAATCCTGCAGTTCGTGTAGGGTGGTTTTTATAATGGTTTTTCACTTGGATCCTAGCTTTTACAGTTTTCATTCTTTCCTTGCTTAAAAAAAGGTTTCTCCTGCAGCTGGATATCCATTTTAATCAAGTGACTTTCCTGAAAAAATTTGATTTATGGTCATTTTTTCTGGCCGACAAGCTTGGGCTTTGTTCTGTTAGTCACTTCCCCTCATTTTCTATCAAGATAAGGCACTTTTACAAACTGTACTTCCTTTTTTGCATAGGGTGATGAGGAGATTGAGCAAACCAAAGGAAGAACACATTCAGTACATTGCAATAAAGAAACATCTTCACTATTTAGATATAGTGTGAACTTTGAAGGCATGTGTGCACTCTACAACAGCATTTAGTTCTTTAGTCAACCTGTTTGTCATCCATGCTCGAGGAAATTGGAACCAGAAGGCTTTCAAACTTGGTGGGTTAAGGCCACTCTTTCCTATCATTTACCATTGCCCTGTTGATAGTATCTGCACACTCTTCCAATGGTCGTGCCCCATCCTGGGCTAGCAAGCAATAATTGAGTTGACTACTGAGGCAGCCACTTGGCCCTCCTTACAGACTATTTTTTTTATAAAGTTTTAACATTTCATGCGTTCACGTCAATTGCCATCTTATTTAGTTGGAATGTTTTACGCAAAGTAGGGCCAATAATATTGCTTACCTTCCCCTGCTTTTGGTCTTGGTTTGCGCTTGGTACGTCTCCAAGGTACCCTGTGTTATCAGAAGGAACAGGAAATATTATATATTTTTTTAACTCCCTGATAAATCCATTTATCTCTGTCCTTAAGTGATGGCCCAGGAGGTCCTGGGATGGTTCCAGAAGCCTATAAAATAATCTATGAATTTCTGCATTGAGTTAAAACATTTATACGGAAAAAAAAAAGAGTCCCTTTAAAATTAGAAAACAAAGTGGTGGGGTAGGCAAAGAAATGAGTTGGAGCATTATATATAAGATGTATATAATATATAGGACCTAAACCTACTTTTTAAAAATAGCTTTCATAAAGATTTATTATAATTAAATAAATTCAATTTTATCTTTGTTACTAATAATATTTAAATCCTTGGAGGACCAACAGAACCAGTAGTTCAGGTATAGGTACAGTTAAAATAAACTTTTACACTGATTTAACTGAAAACATAACACCAAACTAGCATGAGCAATCTGGGACTTACTTGATCCATTTTGATATTCTAAAGCACTGCTGAAGCCTGAACATGACAATCAAATGCCTTAACAATTTGGCAACTATTCAGTACAAGTGAATATAGATCTTATGTATACTTGTGGTTAGTGGTCATTTCAACTTTAAACATTGTCCCCATGCACATTAATCACAAAAATGATGATATATAGATATCTTTATTTATTTCAAAATTTACTATAATTAACAGGACTTGAAGAAGTAGATTTAAACATTGTACAAATTGGTGAGGAAGGACAAGATGAGAGCGAGGAAGATGACATTCAACAGTTTGAGGTTAAGGTGGAAGAAATTCCTACAAACATCAATGAAGGTAAGCAATAAATAATAAACAGTAAACATGTTTGGTGATATATCTCAATAAATCTATGTTAACAGACCATCAGAGTGGTCTTGTAGTAAATTCTACTGTGTATTTTAACTTGTAATACAATTTTTTATGAATTACATGCCTCTGTATTTTTTCAACAGATATATCCATCAACATCAATACTCCTGGACACCACACCAGTCCATCAACACATTTTCAATATTCTGAATTTGGAAAATCACAATTTTCTGTACATAACCGAGATCACACCAGCATGAAACCATTTATTTGTTCTGAATGTGGGAAAGGTTTCAGTCAAAAAGCAGGTCTTGTTAAACATCAAAGAAATCACACCGGGGATAAGCCATTTTTATGTTCTACCTGTGGGAAATGTTTTAAAAGCAACTCTGAACTTTTATTGCACCAGCGAATTCACACAGGGGAGAAACCTTATGCGTGTTTTGAATGTGGAAAACTTTTTAGCCAGAAATCAAATCTTGTAAGACATAGAAGAGTTCATACAGGAGAAAAGCCATTTGAATGTTCTACTTGTGGAAAGTGTTTTAACAGCAGTACAAAGCTTGTATTACATCAGAGAATTCATACAGGGGAGAAGCCATTTGCATGTTCTGAGTGTGGGAAATGTTTCAGCCAAAAATCTAATCTTGTTATACATCTAAGAATTCACATGGGAAAAAAATAATTAACAAATTAATTAAAACTGTAGTTTGGTAACATTTTCACATACGTGTGAAGTATGTAACAAAATAATAGCAATGTCAGCTATACAAGACAGAAACACAAAAGAGAAAGAATTTAGAGAAAATCTTAATCTGCTGTCTGTGACTTGAGTGGCAGGGTTATCCTATGGGGCCTCACACAGTTCTGTTGTCAAGGGGCTATTTGAAGAGGATTTTTTTAATCAGAACTGAATACCGATGTTATCTGAAATGACTATTCTCCCTACTCATCTTAGGTTTCTGATCCTTTTACAAAGACAAAATGTTGGTTGTTATTAAAGCAAAATTGAATACAGTAGTTAAAAATGAAAGGCTTGCACATTATCATGGAAAGTTCTTTATCACTGCATACTATAAAGATGAGGCTTCAGTAGTCCTTTAAATCGCCACTACAGTTCAAGAAAAAAAAACACCTGTTTGTCAAGTATGTACCAAACTAACAATATATTCAGCTGTATAGGCCAGGATCATACAAATTTATTTGGGAAAATCGGATTCTTTTGATGACTGGATTTTGTGTTTGTTACATCATATCCTGAGCGCTTGATGGATGCGCGTGGTAGAGATGAGTGGAAGGAAGGGTGGGGAGGAGGGAACAGGCAGAAGTGCTGAGCCTTTGATAATTGGATGGGACTGAAATTAGCACCAGACTCTTTCCCCTTCTCTGGCCACAAAACAGCTCCCACTTCTACTTCCACTATTAGATACATAAACATGCCCTCATGATCCAGCTATGAGAAGGTGATATAACAAAGAAAATTTATTTCTACATTCATAAACCGAGCCTTTACAATTCTGATTTTCTTCCAAAACATTTTTTATTTCCATAAACATAGATAACAACATGTTTGGGACAATGAGGATTTTTGGAAGATTTTGTTTATGAGGAGAGAAAACAGTTTTGTCTTTGTTACATAAGTTCCAGAGAGCTGGATCACAAGGATGTGTTTTTTTATTTATCAGTAGAGGGGGTGTAGTAGGAGGCTTTGGATCTGATTGAAATTGACACCACAGCCCTTCCCCTCACAGGTCAAGAAACCGGCTGCTTTTATAAGGAAATGCAAGCATTGCTCTCTAGAAATGTAAATTCCCTGCTCACACATACAACTTCCACCATTATATCATGGATGACTCCACTGTCCTGCAGGGACATCAAAATGTATTGATTACTTATTAAAACCTAACTTTATGACATTTTCTCTGCTAGTTATGTTTTTAGACTGATCCAGAGTTTTCAAAAAAAACATTTTTCATTGTCCCATTATACTGTGGTCTATTGTACAGAGAAATCAAAGAGAAAATAAAGCTTTCAGTTGCTTTTAATATTTAGAATCTTTTAAAGTGTTTTAAATATTACAAAATATTAGATATATCAGTGTCACTGATATCTGTACCCTAATATGATTCAAGAGACATTTTATGTATTTTATCTACATTTTTTATGTATCTCCACTTCTGCACCAATGTAATATATATTCCTATATTTTTATGTAGAAATACAAATGGTCATTAATAAATTATATTTTATATTACTTACATGAGTTTCTGGGCTACTTTTTTTAAAATTTTATTTCCATGGAAATGTATATTTAATTTAAATGTAATATCTACGTGCAATACAAAGCCAAGAGTGATACAAATGACTGATATCAGCCACATTATCCACGGCAGATAAAATATAATTGTGTCTAAATGCATTGAGAGAACTTTGTATAAAAAAAAAACTAAAACATTAAATGGACTCTTTATGCATTTGTTTTGTTTTGTATAATGTTTTAAGTAAATTAGTTGTTTATTTGTATCCTCTTCACTGTAAAGGTGATATGAAATGTAGAGTTCATTTACTTGTTAGAATCCTCCAGATTAAAAGATTGTTACCATTCTTCATATTTTCCCTCTTGTAGGTTGCCATTGTCACATCTGTGACATCTGTGACATAAGGCCACATCCACATGAGGGGCTTCACATTACCAGTATCTAATGCTGCTAGCTAGTGACATGTTATTTGAGCAGCATAAAACACTGGTATTGTAAAGCCCTTCTCTTGTGGATGTGACCTTCGGTTATAGCTATGAAAAGCTGCATGTGACAGAAAATAGGAAAAAAGGCAGCAGTTCCAGAAGGTGATAATCTGTTATTGTGGCGGCTTCTTAGCAGTATGTGAAGTGTAAATTTAAAATGACAATTACATAGAGCTGAATAAAATTAATCAAGCTGTCCAGTTAAAACGTTATATAATTAATATAATGCTTGTTATACTGATTATATTCCTGTTAAAATGCCTGCTATTGGTATATATTTGTTATATGTAGTTTTGTAACCCAGATGTTGTGATTCAGTTATTGCTTGCAAGAACAGATTTAAGAGGCCCATTATGAAACTAACACAATGTGGATATCCAGCATAGAAGAACTCATGCTTAGTGATTAGGTTAGCTGGCCTTCCTATAATAATTATGTTACCTTTTGTCACACCTAGACTAATTGAATTACAAGGACCTGTTTGTTCTCCCATGTATTCAAGTCCTTGTGTGTTTCAATAAAGTGCATTACCTCTTTTAAAAGTATATGAGCATGCCAGCTGTATTTCTGAGGGGTGAAAAAGTTCTGTCTAAAGTCCAGCTGTCCAGGAATCCTGCATCTGCGTTCCAGAACTCCATTCCTGCTCTTCACATATCCCAAAGCAATCCTCCTTCCAGGGGAATCCCTAGCACCGATACACAGAAACCAGAATGAGGACCTAACCTGTGGGATCCATTAATTAACTGCTTGTGACGTTATTTTATGAAGTATTGTTATATGGTGCACAGTGTGATGACCCAGTGATGAGGGGACTGCATAAACACATAATTCTCCTTCTTTAGCTTACAGGAACAATCTTAGAGTGGTGAGGTTTTGTGTTTAATCTCAGCACCCAGCATGCCTCAGGACCATTTCACAGGAACTCATGAAATCACAGGTTACACGCTCTTGTTAGTTTATTAAAAAAATAAAGCATTTTCCCTAATTCCTTTAGGTAGGATAGTCCATCATTCAAGAAGCATACCATTGATTAGTGTAGAGACAGACTGCATTTATTTTCACACACCACACATATTTAAAACAGTCCAATATCCAATCATATTAGCTCTTTTGCCTGACCTGGTAGTTTTGATTGACAGGCTTGATATATCATATGATTGGGTATGTCATATCATTATGATATAGAATAGTGGTGTGATAAGCCTGCTAAGAGTTCAAAAATGTAGGGGGATTAAATATAAACTTTACTCAGAACAAACTCTTTAGCTGCCCTCCTGGGGGCACAAGCCAGGTGGCATCTCTGTTTCCCTAACACCATGTTGCTCCAGGAGTTGTAGATCTAGCAAATCAATTGTGCTGCACTAATTCTAATAAATATAGTACAGGTCGCTTATAAATAGGCATCAGAAACGTGTGAGATTGTTTATGTATGTATGTATGAAATGAATACATTCAAAATATGTTTTTATATTATACATATATATTATATATAGAATATATATCCCATATATTGTTGGTCCAAAATCAAAAAAACTTTTCATAATTTAATTCATTATTATTATTAACTTTTATTTGTAACAAGGAAAAAAAAAACATTTTAACAACTGCAGAAAATGAGGGGCCCTGTTTTAAGCTTAATAGAAAACTTAATAGAAAGTGCTTTATTTTAAATCACTCAACAAGATTGGAACTCACGACTTACAATCTAAAGGGAGTGAAACCGGCAGAAACCTGGAAAGAAAGGATAAGGAGCATAATGCATTTATTAATTAACATTTCAATGTAATTACCTCATGCTGTTGTTACAGGCATATTTAGTCTATGTATTATATTATACCCTTTTTAAGAGCTTTATCAATTTTTTAAAATTATCTTTGGTTTCAAAATATTTTTTATTGATTTAAGGGGAAAAAGTGTAATAGCCTTTAGTACAGGTACATATATATCTATAAAAGTACCCTCTCTTGGGGACGAAGAAATGTTTGCCGGGCCTTTATGTTAATAGATATATATTTTTTTTGTTTTTATTGCCTTTAGCGAAGTTACTTTAATTATATAATAGGTTTTGGGTATTGCCTCCTTCTGCAAATAATGAGAATATTGCCAAGGGGTGGGTGGGGGTATGTAGGTGGGTGACTGTGTATGATTTAGATGTAAGTACTGTTTTACTGTATGTATTTTGTTTTGGTTGTCTGCTTCTAAAAACAATAAAAATTTAAATATGAAAAAAAAAAGTACCCTCTCTTTTAGGGAAGAGCAAACAGTAAGCTGGAAAAGGGATAATGGAGATATTCAAATAAATACAGGCACAAACAACCACAATAACTTGTTTATTCAACTCACAATATAAAGCATGCACTTGTTTTTACTTACTTACCAAATATGAGAAGGTGGAATTCTAGTTAACCATTCTGGGGACTTGAGGGAGAGGGAGGGTTTGCAAGCTGAAAGTGACAGTTTGATGAACTGATACCTTCTGCATATAATTGTGCATGAAGTAGCAGCGTGATGCAGACACTGTGCTCCTTTGTTTTTGTACTATAGTACAGCACATAGCAACTGTGACTTCACTCCTCCTCCTCCCAAAAAGAACACCTGGATAGAAACAACCTATAATTTTGACGTATTGATAGGCAAATGAAGCATACCTTCAAGGAAGGCGGCCCTAGGTATCTGACTTATTTGCCTACTTATCAATCCAATTAGCCATGGATAAATGTTATTTGACTTCACTTATCCTTTAGCATGCAACAGAATAAATTAGTTTATATGATCTTCTAGGAAAAATAATAAGAATTCACACTATCAACAAAACAATGGGAACAAATCATAAACTCAATAAGAAAACCCTCCTTGATCATCCAGCTTCAAGAGAACACATATAAAACTGTGTTAAGATAATATCTGAATTTGACTAGATTAAACATACATAAAACATGTGTTATAGGACTCTCCAAAAATAACATGTATGGCAGAAATTATATCAGCTTATCACATCCATCACTGATGTGCTTATGGCCAAAAAAAGAGGAGGTCCTACTTGGAATTCTTATTCCAAGTCTAACAATATCTTCTTAGTACCTGGTCTCACAGTTGTTTCTAGCAGTCAGAACTGTTATTGCAAAAGCTTGGAAACAATATATTGCCACTTTCCAGCACAACAGAAACAAAATGTGGTTTATATATACTATGACCGTGATTACAGCAGAACTTGATAGAGCCTTTTGCACCAGGACTGATTTCTTGACCTTGTGGGTACTCTCAGTGCTTCCTGAACGCAGAGGTACCCACAAAAAATAGCTTCTCAGGTTGATCTGTCATGTAGTACTTGTCACTGTTCCTTTATCCACTTTCCTTCCTCCCCCAACCCCATCCCAATTTGTCAAAAATCTAGAAAATTAAAAGACATAATATGTTTAAAGTATTATGCTCATAAGTTTTTTTGCAACTGTGTTTTTCTTTTGCATATTCTAGATAAAAAAAATCATCATATTTTATCTTCAAACTTAAAATACATATTGCATATTTACATATATTATATTCAATATGCAATGCTTCCACATTTGCCCTTTTGAGATAAATATTTTCTGCCTTAAAAAATGTTTAAATTTAAAAAAAGAATGTTCAAATTAATCTAAAACATAAAACAGAACAAATAATTTATTAATTAACATTTCTATGTAATTACCTCATGCTGTTGTTACAAGCATATTTAGTCTATGTATTATACCCTTTTTAAGATCTTTATCAAATTCTTAAAATCATCTTTGGCTCCAAAATATGTTTTATTGATTTAAAGGGAAAAAGTGTAATAGCCTTTAGTACAGGTACATATGTATATTTTATATATCTATAAAAGTACCCTCTCTTTTATGGAAAAGCAAACAGTGGGCTTTTGCATATTCTAGAAATAAAATTAATCATATTTTATTTTCAAACTTAAAATACATATTGCATATTTATTTACATTGCCTATTCAATATGAAATACTTCCACATTTGCCCTTTTGAGATAA
This sequence comes from Discoglossus pictus, assembly GCA_027410445.1. Lineage (NCBI taxonomy): Eukaryota > Metazoa > Chordata > Amphibia > Anura > Alytidae > Discoglossus > Discoglossus pictus. Next base: position 81,921,967 of record CM050170.1, read on the forward strand.
TTTTTTTATTTGTCTTAAAAAATATTTAAATAAAAAAAAGAACGTTTAAATTAATCTAAAACATAAAACAGAACAAAGAATTTAAGAGCTCAGATTAATTAGTAGTAATTTTTTGGGGAAAAAAAAGAAGATTTGTGTAGAAATAAAAAATGGTCTAAAGTTGGGGCTGTGTGATTGACAGACTTGGCTAAGAAATGTGATGTCATTGCTTTGTGCAGCATTTAGTTTTGTTTGGCACATATATCTTAGAATCAACACTGGATAATTACTTGCAGAAGTTGGATGGATATTGATTATACTGTCTCAAAGGTGATATACTGTGAAAGGCATTTGTGTATGTTTGCTACAAGAAGAAAACATAGAGAATCAGCATTAATAAAAACTTTATAACAGATGTAAAAGATAAAGAGCTATAATATAATGAAATACTACTATGATAAAAAATGACAGAATAACATTAACAGCCATATTAAATTATGATTCGGCCAATTGAAAAGCGCTCTATATAAGCACATAGCATTTTTTTTTTACAGAAGTTTTTAGTTAGTTAACTTCTATCCAAAAGCAAGGTCTTCACTAACTAAAAACTTCTGTAAAAAAATATGCTATGTGCCTATCTAGAGCCCTTTTCAATTGGCCGAATTGCAATTTTATAAGGCTGTAAATGTGAGATATCACATAGATTAATAAAACAAGAATGTAAGTTAAGAGCTGATTTAGTAACACAGAAAATATATAATCTAATGAAAAAATATATGAAAAAAAAATCTTTAAAAAAAATTAAAGTTTTACTTGTTAGAATAATGTAAAAGGTGTACAATGATTTGCATGCTTATTAGAATTGAGAAATGAAGGCATGAAAAAAATGGCATGAAAAAAATTCCAATGTAAATAATGACTGATGCAAGCGAAAATAAAAAATGATAGGTAACAGATAGTTTGCATTGCTCCTTAGATTTTCTTCCCCATTCTTTCATTTTCATACCCTTCATTCTTTTACATACTTACTCCCTCTTTCGTTGCAGCTTATGTCCCTTTCCCCTCTTCCATCTCATCTGTTTGTTACGGTTAAGGTGGGGAAAGTTATAACACAGAGCTATACAGCTGGAAATAACCATAAAGTCACAGCATTTATGGAAGACTGTGCTATTTGTTTTTTCCTTATATAAGGTTGCTCACATTGAATTTGACACGTGATCATTGGGATACAGAATAACAGTTAAAAACCTGTATACTTTTAAAATAATTAAATGTTATGTATATATATATATATATATATATATATATATATATATATATATATCAAATTAGAGTGTATAAACTGACCAATTTCTTCCACATACAATAAAAACGGAGCTCTGAAAGAAAAAAGGTGTTCACTATTTTAAATTCAGGTAGTACCTTCAATATAATTTCCAAGAGATGTCTTGTTTCTTCAAAACTGAAATATAAAAGAGAGAAACATAGTGTAATATAGTAACTTTGTTGGCACAAATACATCAAGAGACATGATATTCCCAATTTTTAGGTGCTTATTTGTTCCTGATAAAGGACCGCTGTAGTTCAAGAAAAAAAAAATGTACTAGTTTGTTAAGCAAACAAACTCACATCATTAGCGGCCATGTAATCAATGGGCAAAAAACATTTTTTGGAACATTCTGAATGTTTGAAGTCTTTCTTTGTAAGCGCAGAAAAACATTCTGGTTTTTTTTTTATATCATTTCCTCAGTGCTGGCTTATGAGGATGTTTTTATCTATCAGTAGAGGGAGGGTTGGGAGAGAATGGAACAGACAGAAGTCTTTTTTAGATAATTGGGTGAGATTACAATTGACACAATGCCACTTTCCCCTCACAGGTCAAAAATGCAGATTGCTCTCCCGAAATATAATATTCCTTTACAACTTCCATCAATGTATCATGGATGCCCCTAAATTCCAAAAAAAGCATCACAATTTGTTGTTTTAATTAAAAAAAAAAGCTTACCGACTATTTATCTGCTTAATTATGCCATTAGTCAAAGTTTTAGTGGTCCGAGAATTAAGTTATTGACCGATCAATTGACAAGTCCACATGTGTGCCGTCTTCATGACCATGCTCATTCTAGATACCCGGCAAACCACTAATCCAGCCATACATGACTATACTTATTTTCTACCCCACAGCAGTCACATGCAATAATAGACATGCTATTAATGAGCTAAAATCCAATACCAACCCTTGTTGAGGCAGAGAGGTATGCCCATATCCCTTGTCAAATCACAAAATCATACTTTGCTTCCTGTCTTTTTGCCAGCTCTCAATCCATGAGCAGATATTTACTGCAATTCCTGTATCCCTTAGTTTGCACAATAGTCTCCCATGTGGCACTGTATCAAAAGCTTTTGCAAAATCTAAAAAGACTACATCCACTGAGTTGTCTTGATCCAGGTTCCTATTAACCTCCTCATAGAAACTAATTAGATTTGTTTGACATGACCTATCCCTTATAAATCCATGTTGACTCCTACTTATAATCCTATTCAAAAATACATATTCTTGTATATTATCCCTTAGTAACCCTTCTAAAAGCTTCCCCACTACAGAAGTGAGGCTCACTGGTCTATAATTCCCCAGATTTTCTCTTGCTCCCTTCTTAAATATAGGTATCACATCTGCTTTTCTCCAGTAATCTGGTAGAGACCATGTGTTGAGTGAATCTTGAAAAATTAAATATAATGGTTTGGCTATAAGAGAACCCAGTTCCCTCAGTTCCCTTGAATGCATTTGTTTAATTATTTTTCAAATTAAAAAAGCATTATTTTTTCTCTGCTTAATTATGCTCTTAGACAAAGTTTTGCTAAATATATTTTATTCTTGTATTGTATTAAATGATTAAATGGCCCTCTAATACACCTCGTTAATTATATCCAATAAAAGCTTCTGTAGTTGGTTGTAGCTAGGACCAGTTCATTTGAAGAATAAGTTCACCTAAATACTCTTCCTCTATACATATGAAGGATCATACACCAAGATCAAAATAACAATCCTAAACAGTGTGTATAAGCATAAAAATATTTATTAAAATAAAGATTTCAAACTCTAACTCTATCTTTTTTTCACATTTTCATGATCCAAGCCCAACTTTTCCAGTACAGGAATTTTCTTCTGTGTGGTCTTTTCTAGATTCACACACTACACGCTCCAATCAGTTTTCTTCAAAGTGGTTAAACTTTACCTACAGAGGTAATGTTGTTTATGAGTTTACCACAGGGACAAACCGTCAGAGATTTGGCAATAATTAGGGGGAAGCAATGGGAATCCTAACCACTGACCACTAAAGGATGGCAGGGACAGACACCTTACCCATATATGTTAATTTGCCCATTCTAGTGTGTAGGTGAAATTCATAACTAACAGTGTGGCTGAGGTCCAAAACTCCAGCATCCCTTACAACTCATTCATTGCATGCAGCTTTCAAAAAGATTGACACCTCCCATATCTAATTCTCATCTCATCTTGCTCTTCCCTTCATAGTCTTTCCTCTAAATGAAACACACCATTGTCTATGTGTCCCAAAAGAGCATAGCTTTTATTTGGTACAAACATAGTATTTATACAATTTTGAAACAAAATATTTACATGTTAGTTTGTGGGCTGGACATATTCAAAATCCCTGCCAAGATTAGAATTAGCCAGTAACAGATGACTCTCTAAAGGGTCTATGAAGAGCATATCAGGAGACAGAAAAAAACAGTGGGTCTGGTATGCCTGCCTTGGGGTGGATCAATGGGAGGCACTTACAGGAACATTTGTTGGGAAGTCAAACAAAGGAATAAAATACACATAAATCTAAAAAACAGCCACAAGATGTCACTGTAGGATAAGAAATAGAAACTGATCTTTTTCTAAGCAGCCAACGTGGCTGTAACATGGTTTAATCCATAAACCAGGGACTATGGGTTAGGGAGCAAGCAGAACTTTACACTAACTAAGGGCATAAGTCAGCAAAAAAAGTAAAAGAGCTAGTTTTTAATGAGAAAAATCAATGCTGATGCCTATACTGGGCAATGGGGAGATCCATGATACATAGTGTGTGTAAGGACTTTTCATTTCTGGTGAGATTTGGTTGAATTTACTGAAGGAAGGATCTGCTTCTGGATCAGTGAAAGGGAAGGGGTGTGGGGTCAATTTTAATCTTATCCAATTATCTTAACAAAGGCTGTCTCTTTACATCTTTTTTTCCCTCCCTCCAAAGCACGCACCCTCATGATGCAGCTCTGAGGAAGTGATGTAACAAACACAGAATTTATACCTATACATAATATATACAAAAATGTTATGTCCTCAGTTTACACAGCTGCTTATACTGTTAGTGTGGTACTTACTTGAGAAACTAGTGTTTTTTTCTTGAACTGCAGTGGTCCTTTAATCTCTGGTTCACATACTCACACTCCAGAACAAGATAATAAATATGAGTCAACACTACTTATTTATGAGGAATAGGTCATGTCAGGAACGTTGACCAAAGCAACTGGTGAAAAGATATGAAACAAATTATTGTAAATGGATTATACTCAAAATATGCTAATGGGGTAAGTAGTGTTCTTCAGGATTCAGTGCTCGGCCGTCTTCTTTATATTATATTTATTAAATATTTTGAAGTAGAGCTATAGAGTAAGCATGCCTACACACTCAGCCTAACCTCATCTTGCTGGCTTCCCATTTTCTCACACACACAAAGTCTCCTCCTCATCCACACAGTGTCCTCTCATGCCCAGTCTCCTTCTCCTCCTCATTATATTAGGCTCCGCCACACTGTGTCAGTCTCCTCTCACACACACAAACACACAACCTCCTCCTCCTCCTCTCAGTTTCCACTCTTGCTTTCTCTCACACACATAGCCCCCGCTCTTCCCCCCAGTCCCCTCTTTCTCACACACAGTGTCCTTCTAATCCACAAAGTGTCCTCTCATACATAGCCTCCTCCTCCTCCTCTCAGTCTAGTTACTCTTATAACCAAGCCTGTTGCTCACCCTCACACACGTAAAGCCTCCTCACCACAGTCTCCTCTCCCTTATAAGTCTCCTCCTCATCCTCTCAATCGCTCTCTTAAAAACATAGCCTCATCCTCTCAGTGTCTTATCTTACACACAAACCTTATGCTCATGTTTCAACTCTCTCTCACACACACTAATTTTTACAATCCCCCTTCTCGTCTCCTTCACACACAGTTTCCTGCTCATACTCTCAGTCTCTTCTCTCTCACACATATTTCCCACTGATCCTTTGTCCCACACTGCTTTGTCTTAATCCTCCCATTCTCATCGCCATCTCAATCTCCTCTCTCACACACACAGCCCCTCCTCATCATCTCAATCTCTTTTCTCACACATAGCCCCTCCCTCACTCTCCCTCTCTCCTCTCTCACACTCAGCCTCCTCCTCGTCATGTCAATCTCCTCTCTTACACTCAGCCCCCTCCTCATCATGTCAATCTCCTCTCTCACACACACAGGCCCCTCCTCACCATCTCAAGCTCCTCTCTCACACACAGCCCCTTCATCGTTATCTCAATCTCCTCTCTCACACACAGCCCCTTCCACACTATGTCAATCTGCTCTCTCTCACATAACTCCTGCCTCACCATCTCAATCTCCTCTCTCACACTCAGCCACCTCCTCGTCATGTCAATCTGCTCTCTTACACTCAGACCCCTCCTCACCACCTCAATCTCCTCTCTCACACATAGCTCTTCCTTATTATCTCAATCTCCTCTCTCACACATAGCCCCTACTCATTGTGTCAATCTCCTCTCTCACATACAGGCCCCTTGTCACACCTCAATCTCCTCTCTCACACATAGCTCTTCCTCATCATCTCAATCTCTTCTCTCACACATAGCCCCTACTCATCGTGTCAATCTCCTCTCTCACAAACAGGCCCCTCCTCACCACCTCAATCTCCTCTCTCTGACATAACTCCTTCCTCACCATCTCAACCTCCGCTCTCACACATAGTCCCTACTCATCATCTCAATGTCCTCTCTCACACACAATGCCCCTCGTCGCCATCTCAATCTCCTCTCTCACACACAGCCCCTTCCACATTATCTCAATCTGCTCTCTCTGACATAACTACTTCCTCACCATCTCAACCTCCGCTCTCACACATAGTCCCTACTCATCATCTCAATCTCCTCTCTCACACACAATGCCCCTCGTCGCCATCTCAATCTCCTCTCTCACACACAGCCCCTTCCACATTATCTCAATCTGCTCTCTCTGACATAACTCCTTCCTCACCATCTCAATCTCCGCTCTCACACTCAGCCACCTCCTCGTCATGTCAATCTCCTCTCTTACACACAGGCCCCTCCTCATCATCCCAATGTCCTCTCTTACACACAAGGCCCCTCATCGCCATTTCAATTTCCTCTCTCACACAAAGCCCCTTCCATATTATCTTAATCTGCTCTCTCTGACATAACTCCTTCCTCACCATCTCAATCTCCTCTTTCACACTCAGCCACCTCTTCGTCATGTCAATCTCCTCTCTTACACTCAGCCCCCTCCTCATCATGTCAATCTCCTCTCTAACACACACAGGCCCCTCCTCATCATCTCAATCTCCTCTCTCACACACAGCCCCTTCCACACTATGTCAATCTGCTCTCTCTCACATAACTCCTTCCTCACCATCTCAATCTCCTCTCTCACACTCAGCCCCCTCCTCATCATGTCAATCTCCTCTCTTACACTCAGCCCCCTCCTCACCACCTCAATCTCCTCTCTTACACTCAGCCCCCTCCTCATCATGTCAATCTCCTCTCTAACACACACAGGCCCCTCCTCATCATCTCAATCTCCTCTCTCACACACAGCCCCTTCCACACTATGTCAATCTGCTCTCTCTCACATAACTCCTTCCTCACCATCTCAATCTCCTCTCTCACACTCAGCCCCCTCCTCGTCATGTCAATCTCCTCTCTTACACACAGGCCCCTCCTCATCATCCCAATGTCCTCTCTTACACACAAGGCCCCTCATCGCCATTTCAATTTCCTCTCTCACACAAAGCCCCTTCCATATTATCTTAATCTGCTCTCTCTGACATAACTCCTTCCTCACCATCTCAATCTCCTCTTTCACACTCAGCCACCTCTTCGTCATGTCAATCTCCTCTCTTACACTCAGCCCCCTCCTCATCATGTCAATCTCCTCTCTAACACACACAGGCCCCTCCTCATCATCTCAATCTCCTCTCTCACACACAGCCCCTTCCACACTATGTCAATCTGCTCTCTCTCACATAACTCCTTCCTCACCATCTCAATCTCCTCTCTCACACTCAGCCCCCTCCTCATCATGTCAATCTCCTCTCTTACACTCAGCCCCCTCCTCACCACCTCAATCTCCTCTCTCACACATAGCTCTTCCTCATCATCTCAATCTCCTCTCTCACACATAGCCCCTACTCATTGTGTCAATCTCCTCTCTAACACACAGGCCCCTTGTCACACCTCAATCTCCTCTCTCACACATAGCTCTTCCTCATAATCTCAATCTCCGCTCTCACACACAGCCCCTATTCATCGTGTCAATCTCCTCTCTCACACACAGGCCCCTCTTCATCATCTCAATCTTCTCTCTCACACATAGCTCTTCCTCATCATCTCAATCTCCTCTCTCACACTCAGCCCCCTCCTCATCATCTCAATCTCCTCTCTCACACATAGCTCTTCCTCATCATCTCAATCTCTTCTCACACATAGCCCCTACTCATTGTGTCAATCTCCTCTCTCACACACAGGCCCCTTGTCATTATCTTAATCTCCTCTTTCACACTCAACCCCCTCCTCATCATGTCAATCTCCGCTGTCACACACAGGCCCCTCATCACCATCTCAATCTCCTCTCTCACACATAGCCCCTTTCTCACTCATCATCTCAACCTCCTCTCTCACACTCAGCCTCCTTCTCGTCATGTCAATCTCCTCTCTCCCACACAGTCCCTTCCTCACCATCTCAATCTCCTCTCTCACACATAGCCCCTTCCTCACTCATCATCTCAACCTCCTCTCTCACACTCAGCCTCCTTCTCGTCATGTCAATCTCCTCTCTCCCACACAGTCCCCTCCTCACCATCTCAATCTCCTCTCTCACACATAGCCCCTTCCTCACTCATCATCTCAACCTCCTCTCTCACACTCAGCCTCCTTCTCGTCATGTCAATCTCCTCTCTCCCACACAGTCCCCTCCTCATCATCTCAATCTCCTCTCTCATACATAGCCCCTTCCTCATCATCTCAATCTCCTCTCTCACACTCAGCCTCCTCCTCATCATGTCAATCTCCTCTCTTACACAAAAGCCTCATCCTCACAGTCAAGTTTCCAAGTGTATTTTAAATTAATTTTGTGTTATCTAAATTTTATGTTTTATATGTTATTACATCTTATCTTGCAGAAAATAACTCACTGGAATCTGTTATTGGCTAATTCCCACAGTGAATCAAAGGCATCCTTTCTCCATTTATATGATGGTGTCATTTTGTTAAACCTATATTTTACACAAAACATTTTTATTTATATAATAAAACATAAAATAAAACGGCACAAAATAGTTAAATGTTGCCTTGCATTACATAATAAAACTTTATTAACTTATAAAGACACACGTCAGTCTTTATATCTTATTTTTAACCTTACATAAAAGGGAAATATTATTACTAAAATGCTGTCAAATATAAATTATTATACTATGCCCATGTTTTTTTTCTCTTCCTGTTCCAACATAATCTAAAAAATGTCTCCCCATCAGAATATTTGCCAAACTTTTTTATCTAGTCAGTTAATGCTTGGTACTTGTTTTTGCAGCCAGTGATAGTTAGTTAATACTTAGTAATAGTTCTAGCCGTAATTTGTTTAATTAGTTTTTGTCCATCTCTCCCTATATCTTCCTAAGGCCCATTTAGTAATATGATGATGCAAATATTAACTATGGTTTTATCAATATTAAGCTGAATGCAGGTATTACATCTACGTTATCCATTCCAGATTTCAATTCAATACTTTTTCTGATGTTCTACGGCTAACGCTGCACTACACCTTGTCTGCTTGTTACCTTATTATAAAGATCCAAGCAACTGGACCCAATGAAGTATCTGTAGTTTGGTTAGGCTAGCACATCTAACAGAGGCGCATCTTCTTAATATCTTCTCTCTCATACATAAAAAGCATCCCTGTTGTTCTCACATACATTGCTTCCTCCTCATGTTCTCAATCCCCTCTCTTTCTTAAACACACAGCCTCCTACTCATACTTTCCTCCAGTGCTGGCACAAAGCACCATTGCATCTAATTACAGTTTGTAAGTGGAATTGAACTACTGTGGCCTCCATCCAATTGCAAGCCCTTAATTACCTTCATACAGGCCGAATGTCTGCGAGTTCAAATTTTGTTACAATTCCGGCTGTATTCAATTGACTCAAGCCGGTAAATACAGGGCTAAAGCCTAAAACCATGAACCAGTATGTAACAATTAATGGCATGATCATGATCAATTAAGCAAGCTTGTAAGTTACAATTTAGAAAGAGCCAATAGTAAATGAGACCGTCATCATCATGTCAGTAAAACATGGAGTTTAAACTACAATCAATTAGTGTTTAGAAGTCAGATCAATCATACTCGCAATCCAGAAATGTAGAAATCAATAAAAATGAATGAAGAAACTGTGCTAGACCATGTGGGTGGCCTGATATGTATTAACTCCTTGATTCCCGGGATTGATATAACATGCAAGCTTGAGACTGTTGTGCACTCATTAGCAATTAATGCTAATTTTTAAATATGTTTCATTACTTTCCCAGTATTTTAAAGTAAAGTAGTGTATTTATATTTGCTTTTGCAGTGTTATGAACAGGTGTTTAACCCACTTGTGAGTCCTATCTAGTACTAGTAGAAATTTTTGATACGTTTGCTATTTACGAGTTTGAAGGAAATTGTGGGCTTGTTGAATTCTTGTAACTGAATATGGATTAGCACTGGTAACATTTTAGGACTTAGAACATCAAAGGAGTAGATAGAACGGAGTTACGTTTTTTACCGCAGTGATTTGGAGCCTGTATCTCACAAATTGATTGCGAGTAGCAAAATGTAGCCAATTCAATATCAGTAACTTTTATGGGCTACATTACAGGCTCCAGTAATTACAATTTGGCCAATTAAATGTACACAGAGGAGTACACAGAGGAGTCTGAGAGGATTAAGAAGAGGCTATATGTAAGAGATGTATATATAATATATACATGTATATACACTAGAGAAAGAACTGGTAACTCACTCCATTATCTTTGCCAAGAAAACCATATGGATAAGCACAATTAGATACATAATGATTGATGTGCCAGGCGGTCCCTAAAAGTCAACTGAAGGACTGGACAACTATATATATACTAGCGACTTGCCCGTCAAAAAATGACGGTCAATAAAAATTAAATGTTGTGAAATTTGTTTGCAACACAAAATGAGTCACCTACATTTGTTCCCTTTTTTTTTTTTCTAAAAATAAAAACACATTATTTATTTTAACTTTTTTTTTTTTTAACTTTCAACTTATATTTCACAAACATGAAACTTTGTAACATGAAACTTGTATATGAAACATTCGTTCAACATTTTGTTAAAAATACTAACACTTTTCAATACATATTTATCACTGAGTAACTGCGGACTATATTAACTTAGAGTAAGTAAATTGTTTTAACAATAACATGCTTTTTATCATTTGTAACATATTTGTAAAACTCTTGTTAAACTAAATTAGCATTGAATCCAGAGGAAGGCAAACAATAAAAACCCTCTATTGAAACTTGTCCAATTGTATCAAAGAGGGAAAAAAAATAATTCCTTCCTGACCCCATTAACTGGGTATCGGATTTCTCCCTGAATCAATACTTTGTCTTTAAATAATATATTTCCAATTATTATTAAAATAGTTAAACTTTATACTAACAATACATATTTGACTATACCACATATATATTGACCAAACTTTTTTCAAAATTCCAAAAACACATATTTAACATCTGAAATTTTAACATCAAACAATAACATTTAACTGTTATAAACTTGAAAAAGTCAGTTAATTGTTTTGTGGGGCCAATCATGTAACTATAAAACTTTGAACCCATTCCAATCTGTTTAAGGATATTTTACTGTTTATTCTTTGGATGTTTTATGTGAAATGTTTTTTTTGTGCAATCATATTGAGTCCCATAAAATGTTGGCATTAAAATGAGACCATTGTCCTCTATCTTTCCAACACCTCATAGTAGACAATGTTTTTGGTGTAAACACATCCATTGTCCACATAGAGTTGTCCATGTGCAAAAACTGGTTCCTTTAAAAAAAATCCCAACTGACTTAAAAGTTTGTCCTTGGGATTTATTGATGGTCATAGCAAATGCCATTATAACTGGAAATTGTCTCCGTTGAAGGACAAAGGGCAAACCACTCTCACTTGGAGCTAAATCAATTCTTGGTATAAAAACTTGTTCACCTTTATGGGTACCAGTTATAATTTCTGCATGTATAAAATGATCTTTTAACTCATGCACAATTAATCGGGTCCCATTACAAAGTCCTTTTTTTGGATTCATATTTCGCAATAACATAACAATTGCGCCTTTTTTCAATTGTAAAATATGTGGGGGCATTCCAGATGGTGTTAACGAATTAATAAATTCGATACTAAAATTCGATTCACTGTCTTTATCATCTGACAGAATAGAATCTGCACTGTAATCATTCTTTTGTGGTGCATTGATGTATTTTAAAATTTCGTTATTTACATTCAAGGCATTGATATTTTTTGATGTTAATATTACTTTGTTTGCAATGTCTGTGTAATCCTCATTATTAAGAGTGTTTAGAAATATGGCTGATATGAGTGATTTATTGCAAACCATTTCTGATGGAATTTCAATTGTATCATTTTGTAAATGCTGTATTTCTGGATGTTTTCCATCTCCGATTTTAATGAGCCAGTCATTGAATTCATTTTGGCCTTCAGATCTCATATTTAATTCTAATTTGAGATGTGTAAATATTTGCCACAGTTTACTGGTCTTGATACATGTTTCAATGATCTCTGTTCTATTTCCGTGTGGCACAACAGGCAATGTTTGCCTAAAATCGCCTCCTAACAGCATCACCTTTCCACCAAATGGCAACTTATTATCCATTACTTCTTTTAAGAATCTGTCAATTTCATTGCAGTGCATGACATGACATCATTGTTGCCTCATCTATGATAATTAGTTTAGTTAGTTTGAATTTTTTTGCTTGTATGGAATTGAGTCGAATATCTGACACTGATGTTTCCAAAATGGGAACTGGCAGCTTAAATCCACTATGCACAATTCTCCCACCATCTAACAAAAGTGCAGCAATTCCAGTTGTTGCAAATGGCATAGCTATCTGACCCTGTGATCGAATATAACTCATCAAACAATTGTACAGATAAGTTTTTCCTGATCCACCTGGTCCGTCTAGATAGAAATACAGGTCTTTGACCATTTCATCCTCTGTAGCATTTGTGATGGCATGAAATGCTTCTAACTGTAAAGTATTTAAAGTTGCCAGTTTTTCTTGGTTTTTTTGTTTTTGAAGCTCAGTGTCATAATCATCAAAATTGATGTCATCTATAAGTCCTGGATCAGGTAAATTAAAACTTGCACAATTTAATCCATGAGCCAACAATATTTCTTGGATTTCCATCAATGTTTTTAACAGAGCTATTGGTTCTCTGTAACGTTTCAAGAAATCTTCTGACATGTTTAATTTAAATGTTTCCCACAAAGTGAAAGCATCAGGTACATTGCAAAATATACAAATGAATGCAAATTGTTGTCTCATTTGCTTAGGCATTTGACATAGTGCTGCTTCTTCCAGACACCTCTCCAATTCTGTATCATCAGCTATGAAATTTTGATGTCTTGCAGCTAATAGGAATGTATCATAAACTATGTCATTCACTGTACGTAAATGCTCAAAACTCTGTACACCGGGAACATGTAGCAGAAGTAATCTTAAGCTGAAACGTTTAATATCCCTTGGACTGACAATATAAATGCGTGGTATGATTTTATGAGTATCTCTTCTTCGTTGTCGCCATAGACCATTTACAAATACATAGGTATGGTATGATATGGTATCTCTATGTATAAAAATTGTCTGGCCTCCGTATCCTGACAGTTTAATTTAAACCACGCAGTAAGCGTAGTATCTCTGTCTTCACTTTGATATAATGCAGATCTTTCATTTCCTTGAGTAAAGCAAACCAACTGACTTTGAGGCAAATGTACAGCTAAACGATAGATAGCATGTGACCGATCATGCATCTCAAATTTCAAAAGGCGTCACATTGCTTCAGGAGCACTCACATACCGAGCATCTAAATAATTTGATAGTTCATCATGTAAAATTGGATTTTCGTTTTCATTTCCAACACCTTGTACAACAACAGTAGCTGCATCATATCCTTTGTATATATATTTATACACATACTTAATTGATTTAATTGAAGTGCAAGCTTCCACATTGATGTGTGCATTGTACTTAATGAGCAAATGTGGATTGTATGGAACGACAAATCTATTATCAACCTTTTGGCCACGAATAATAGCTGTTTGTCCTTGTGTTCTTTTATACAAAGGATATCCATCACAATTTGCATAAGTTTCCAGTTGAAATTGTTTTGGAAATTCTTTAGTACATTTTTTATTTTCCATACATGGTGAATTCGGATTCATTTCTCCACATGGGCCATGAATCATTCTATGTGTAACAATCTCCCAAAGTTTTTTATATTTTTCTTGGTCTGGCAATTGTGCACAAATTACTGAATCCACTCTCTCTGCAGTGTTCAACTTGTCTTTTTCCTGCAGTATTAAAAGTATGTGAGCATGTGGAAATCCCCTTTTTTAAAATTCAATGGTGTAAACAAAAGCCACACATTGTCCAAATAAGTGTGCTTTAGTGATATCATGAATTAATGAATTGAGTTTGATTTTAAATACTCTTGCCACTAAATCTGGTCGGTCAGAAGTACTTTGTCCCAGATTCAAATTTTTCTTGATCTCTGGCCATTGTGGATTACACGTGAATGTAATAAATAAATCTGGTTTTCCAAATTTTGTAACAATAGCCATGGCATCATTATACCTTTCTCGCATATTGCGAGGAGATCCTTGGAAAGAGGATGGCAAAATAATTGCTCTTCCAGCTGGAATGTCTCTGTTGGAAGCTAAATCTGCCACATAATCCATTAATCCACAATACTGTTCTACTCGTAATTTATTTTGTTGATATTTAATAAAATTTAGATTATTGGCTTCAACTTGTAAATATGAATCAATAATCCATTGTTGAGTGAGTTTTCCTCCATGTAAAATTGGATTAAAACAATCACGGATAGCAGTTTGTGCCACTTTATATTCCAGCATGGAAATATTAGATCTAATACGAAGTTTAGTATTGGGATAACTTTCCAATTGTAATTTTGGTTCCCATCCTGGTTCCCCATTTGGAAAGAAAATGGGATATGTCATTGGATCTAAATTACAGCTTAATATATTAATGTTGATAAATGGTTGTTCTTCATTGCGTGGATATATTCTAATATCCCACTGAAAAGGTGGTTCACCATCTTCATTTTTAAACCCCATGGCAACCTGATGTCTTTGAGCATGTTCCTGTTGTTCTTTTTCAAGCTGTGCTAATTGTTTGTATGCTTGACTATATGGGTTTTTTTCCATAATTTTTTCAAGCTGTTCAAACACTATGCGCAAACACTGTCTATTTTCTGGAAGTGTCATTCTTTGTTCAACAGCTTCCATCGTATCTAAGACATATAACTGTGCAAATTTCCTTTGCTGTCCTTCTTGTGGGTGTAAATGTGAAGTTCGGTGGTATATTTGACCTTGAACTCTGAAACAGTAAGGACCATGTCCTGGTACATTTTCTGCTAATGTTGCACCCATTGAAGCAAATTAAATTGCACTGTTATAAGACCTTATGTTTTGTTTGAAATTATTATAATTTGGAAATGTTGGATCACTCATAATGCATTCTAAATAAAATGGAAATGGTGTCTTACTGGAAGTTTCACCTTTCCTTTCTGACAGCAACTAATGAAATTTCCGTCAGTAGGTCTTTCCTTTATAAAATGATAGGCCCCACAAAACTGACAAACCACATTAAGTAACCCACAATAATTAGTATCTACTTGTACTGCAGTAGTAAACACATTATCATGCATTTCTTCAACATAAATATCAGACCCACTTTCTATATGTACATTTTTTTCTTGTGTTTCTACATTTAAGTCATTCTGCAAAATAGAGTCATTGGACAATGGTTCACAGAGATGTTTTTGTTTACTTTTACGTTTCTTGGAAGCCCCAACACACTCACTTGCGGCTTTCTTACTCATCTTTCTTTTATTTAAAAGTCTCTGTCGATCTTCTCGCAAGCGTTGTGAAGTTTCCGGTGTCTGAGCATCTCTCCACCTTTGCTTCCTTTCCCTTGCCAATCTTCTTTTGCGTTCAATTTTGTCTTCTCCATTGTCCGCCATTTTAATCTGTAATTTTAAATGGAGATGTAAATATTGTTTGTTCTTTGTTTTATATACATTTTTTTTCCGATTTGTACTTTTAGATTAAAGTAGATGAATAAACTAATAAAACATTTTCAATTGTTGCACTTTAGTCTGAAAGAAATGAAACCATTTTTCAAAGTATTTTATTCACATATATGAAATCGGAAATAGCTGCACATATCCATCTTTATATTACTAATCTTTCAATGACATTCCTTCTTGATTGAATTCACAGCATACCATCCTTTTATTTTTTTGCAAGTGTTGTAAGCTTCTTCTTTTCTTTAAATATTATTATTACTTAGTATTGTCTTTTCAACTTTTATAAAGTTTTAACTAAATATCATAAATAAATTAATGACTCAATAAGTACTATCCATTTTCAATCAATGTAAATTTTCACCAAATATATAATACATAGCCTTTTTCTATGCGTCACTACAAAATAACATTTTATACCTGTGAAGATGATGTTGATGTTGCTCAAAGGCTGCAAACGTCACACTGTCTATTTATTCCCTTGCAGATCCGAATAAACTGTAAAATCAAATAGATAATATTTTTAAACTTTTGCTTCATCAATATCATTAAATGAACATCAACAGACATATATTTGTCTACATTAAAAACATCATCTTTTTTAATATTTTGCCATAGTAATATAATAAAAATTCTATACCTGTCCAAATTATCCTTATGATGTTCAATTTGTGCAAACGTCCCTATCTCTGGTCATTCACGTAGAATTCACTGCAATTATACAAAATAGTAAAATTAATGTATAATATGTTACTTCATCTGTATTAATCAATGAGGCTTAACATACCTATTTTTGCATAGATTAAAAACATGAAATAAATATATCAATAAATCAACATGAACACACATATGAAAGCATAGATTATAAACATACACTCAATATTACTGTTAGTCTTTAAATAAGAATCATGGAATTTGTATTATTATTAAATTAATGTCTGACTAAATATAACATCAACACATAACCATGTTCCCTTTTTTTTTTTTAGAGTGGTATACAAAATTTATAAGAACTGAATTATTTAAATAATGTACATACATTAATAATTAATTAATCAACGTGTTCCATTTTTTATGCACATTCTTAAAAGTTAACCTTTTTTAATATTAATGATTAGTAATGATACATTAGGAATGTTATTTACAATTCTTACCCACAGGTAATCACGACATATCCCAAAATAGTTCTTAAATTAATGTACATTAATAATTAATTAATTATTATGTTTCTTTTATTGACATTTTTAATTTTGATATTAATAATTAATTAATTAATCTGCATTATGAATGTTATTCACAATTGTTTCACACAGGTAAGCACAATATTATTTTTATATTAATTCAATTTATTATTTATTATTTATTAATTAAGTACCAATTTATTAATTAATAATTATAAATAATAAGCACAATATTACTTTTCTATTAAATAAATTTCTTATCTATTATTTATTAAGTAAGTACCAATTTATTAATTAATAATTATAAATAATAAGCACAATATTAATTTTCTATTAATTAAATTTCTTATCTATTATTTATTAAGTAAGTACCAATTTATTAATTAATAATTATTAATAATAAGCACAATTTAATTTTCTATTAATTAAATTTCTTATCTATTATTTATTAATTAAGTACCAATTTATTATTTAATAATTATAAATAATATATTTACCTTTTTAATGTAATAATGCTGAAGCAGTATACTGAAGAGCTAACAATCTCTTGCGATTTGCCGGCATCAAAAAACATCCAGTCAGACTGTCATCACCTGAGGAGAAAGTGTGAGTCATGTGTGAAATGTGCCCTATATATAGGGTTTGTGCGCAAGACAAATTCATAGTTTTAGGCGGGAAATCCGCAGTTGCGCGAGCCAAATTAGTTTTTTTCGGCGGGAAATCCTATGTGGCGCGAGCCAAAGGCGGGAAATCTGTGTTAATGCGTAAATCGGTAATATCGTTTCGTAAAATGTACTCGCTACTGTCTTTTTACTCATTGCGCGGTTAATCCGCATCCTTTATCTCGTTGTTTTTCAAACACATACGTCTGTGGCTGTGTTTTACGCAGTTCGTAGTAGTATAGCCTCGTTTTCATTTTTTTCGGCGGACATTTTTTTCTCGCTTAGCCGATTTTCGATCCTTGTAACTCGGCTAAATCGATCTAAATTTCAATTCCAACTCACTTCCAGACGTCCTGCCTGGTTCCCCATGCTGTAAGTGACCTTTGTTTTATTTTTTAGTGTGTATTTAGTGTTTTTTTACTGTTTTTGTTCCGACGCTTATCTCGTAATTTTTTTCACCTCGTATTTTTTTTCTAAGTGCTACGTGAGGCGCTCATTGCCAAAGTGCTATGATGTAACGCGCTTATTGCCAAAGTGGTACGATGTAACGGCTCGACTCGCTACGCGAGGCTCGCCAAGCGATGGCAAAGTCGTACGATCGGCAAAGTGGTACGGTGTAACGGCTCGCCTAGCTGCGCTCGGCTCGCCGGGCGATGAGCGCCTGTGGCGCTCATCTCTAAGTCGTATACACTACGCAACACTACGGTTTAACGGCTCGCCGGACGAAGAGCGCCTGCGACGCTCATCGCTAAGTCGTACGCACTATGCAACGCAGCGTGGCGACGATTCGTAGTTAGACAATTATAATATGTGATATATATATATATGTGTGTGTGTGTGTTTATATATAGAACAAAAGATTGATAGAAGCCCTCCACCATACAGTAGTACAGTAAATATAGAGTACATTTGTGCTCACATTTGAACATCTAAAATAAGTTAAAAGACTTCTTTCCTTCTCAGAATTCTTTACACAGCTTTAAACAAAGCCCATTATGGATTATGCACAAGCCAGAAAACCTCGCCACCTACCTACCATGGGCTTTGCCTAAAATGGTGTGATACAGAAGGCATATGCGTAAAAGGAGCCATGCTTGAAATGGTATTGGATGAAAGAGCAAAGCCTTTGTGGGTACATTTGCACATCTCTGGCCAAGTTCCCAGAATACAGCTCAATAGCTGTATTTCTTGGAATTCTGAGCAGTAAAAAAGTACTGTAACTTTCTTTCAAATGTGAGCACAACTGTACTATTTATTTACTGTACTACTGTACAGGTGGAGGCTTCTATCACTCTTTTGATGTGTATATATATATATATATATATATATATATATATATATATATATATATATATATATATATATATATATATATATATATATATATATATATCTTCTCTCTCACACATAGCCTCTTCCTCATCCTCTCAGACTGTTCTGTCCTGTGTGTACTCCACATATATGTGTATATATATATATATATATATACACCAACAATCTATCTCTTTATAGATAGATATATGAGATCAAGTATTTAGGGTAATAGACCTTGGATATAAAGATTACAACTTTCACAAACATACACATTAACCACAAGACAGTGGCTGGGACTGTATTCAATGGCATGAATATACATTATCTTTTTTATCAAACGCTGCAATTACATTTAGTAAAGAAGTAACTCAGAGGAAAAAGTAGATCATCAGTCATTGAGGTTTACTAAACTAAGGGTAACCTGTGCCCTCAACAAAAATGGCAGATGTCGCCAACGTGATCGACGTGCACCCGGTTGAGTTGCGTGCGTCTCGACGGCGTCTTGGTTTTGGAACGAACGACGTGGTAAAAGGAAGCTGCATAACGGAGATCTCAGAGCTGTGAGTTTATACAGAGGGTTATCTATCTACCTATAGACCTATAGTGTGTATTGGGGTGTTTATTGTTATCTATACTATGTGTGGCTATAACATATGCATCTGTGCGGGGGCTTTGTATGTGGATGGAAATATAGGCTATGTGTGTACCAGTATATATACAGTGTAGGGTGCAATAATACAGCATATGTTTATATAATTTGTGTGCAATAGTTATATATAGCTAGAAAGTGTGTTCGGTTATAGAGAGACATGCATTTTATATACAGTACCTTTATATATGTATAGTGTATAGAGATCTGTGTATGTATTTATCTGTAGTCTGAGGGTTATGTGTATTTATCTGATATAGTGATGGGCAAAATGGTCCTATGAAGTTCAGGATTTTAGTATCTTTTTGCCTGAGCACAGATGTATAAGAATGAATAACAAGGAGTAGGCCAGGTGCATTTATGCAAATAATAGAAGTTTAATACATACACTTTTATTTATTTATATATATATATATATATATATATATATATATATATATGTTAGTGAGTTGCCGTCAAAAAATGACAGCCATAAAATTTCAAGGCAGGTAATGCTGTTTGCTACACAAGTAATTCTTTTGGTCGTCTGAATATCTTTCACGCTCATTACGAGCCTCTCTGGTTGGTGTTTTTTGGTCATCTGAGCCCCTTCGGCTCTCATTGAAAGGGCTCCGCTGAGCGCCGTTGGCGCTCATTGCGAGCCTCTCCCCTGGTTTACTTTTGCTCCTCTGAGCACCCTTGGCGTTCATTGTGAGCCGCGCACTGAACGCCTTCGGCTTTTATTGCGATCCTGTCGCCTGGTCCCTTTTTTTTTTCTCTATATATGTATTTTTTTATGATAATTCATGAATTAATAAAATCATAAATTAATATACTTTACCTATTTGTAATTAATATATGCAGCAAGAAGTATCCTGAGGCGCTAACAATCTGCAGCATCCAGTGTACATTTGAACTCTTGCTGAGCTGAGGTGTAAGTGTCAGCAATGTGTTAAGTGTGTAGTGTAAGTAGG
Source organism: Discoglossus pictus (assembly GCA_027410445.1). Taxonomy (NCBI): domain Eukaryota; kingdom Metazoa; phylum Chordata; class Amphibia; order Anura; family Alytidae; genus Discoglossus; species Discoglossus pictus. The sequence continues at coordinate 81,942,401 of CM050170.1, forward strand.
CTGCGAGCGCAAACCGTTTGTTTAGCTGTGTAATTCTGCATTTTGTAGTGGTAATGTTATTAGTTTCAAGTTAGTGGTGGTGATTGTGTATGTGTTACGCAGGTATGGAGCCTTTTGTATCCTCGCTAATAGTGTTTTTTTATCCCCCGTACAGTGTTGTGTAGAAGTCTTATGTGTCTGGCATGTTTTTGCTTGTTTATTGATCGTGTAGCCTCGTTTTTGTTTTTTTCGTTGGTCATTTTTTTTGTCACTTGGGCGATTTTCTTGTGTGGAAACTTGGCAAATTATGGTTCAGTTGTCGTGCAACCTGACTCCCAGGCGTCGTGGCTGTCCCCCCGTGCTGTGAGTGATGTTTTTTTTGTTAATTTTGCTGGTGTTATTGTTGTATTTGTATGTGCGCGGTTCGGCGGTTAACTATATATTTTTTGGACCTCATATTTTTTTTTTTTTCTAAGTGCCGTGGGTCGTATATATATATATATTTTTTTGTAAGTCTCGCTTTCCTTGTTGCAAGTGTTACGGGACTTAATTTTTTTAGGCGATTTTATTTTTTCAAAAGTGTGATGTGAATGTTATTGATTTATTTAAATTCACAAATCTCATAACAGACTGAAGTTATAACTTGTAGTTGTGTAATTAATTTTTAAAACTGTAGGTCAGTCAAAAAAAGGTTTAATACATTAAATTCAATTATATTGTATATTGCTTTGGATTGGTGATATGAGCTTGTTAGTGTCCCAAAGAATCCTATCACATTGGCAATAGTAAAGTATAATCTTTTATTCTTGTATCAAACAGAATAGGAATGGATGACACACATTTGGCAGTGAAAAAGAGACAGTACCAGATGCTAATCTACTATATTAAGAAAGAGAGATGTGCTGAAGTGCAACAGCATCTATCTCTATGACTGCTACAGTGGCCTAGTATTAAAAAAGGCTAATGGCAGGTACTACAGAAACACAAATTCTTTGTGAAGGTTATAATAAGATCATAATCTTACATATATCTCCTTTTTGTATCTTACAGTGTGATTTAGATGGACTCAAGCAGATAATGGATGAGAGCCAACAAACCCTCAGGTCTTTTCGAAAGCCAAGATTCTCAGGTATCACAGCATTTTCTCTTAAGGAGAAGGGTGTAAAGGATTTTGACTTACTATGTGAAAGATGGTTAAGGGCAACAATACTAGAGACAAATACAGTAAATGACTTTCTGTGCTCTATTACTCACAAACTACTGCCTTGATACTAGAGGTTGGCCTCACAACCGATGACCATGGATATTCTATAGGTAGCAAAAGCTTAATTGAACCTGGAATCAACTGGATATCAGCTCTTCTTATGGTTGTCCTACTGTCAAGAACACTTCCTTGAAGTACCACTATAGCTTTGGAAAAACAAATAAAATTGAAATATATATATATTAATACCAAAAGCATTATAAGCTGCCAGCCACTAGCTATTAAATGACCATAGACGTGTTATATTTATAGGATGTTGTTTTAAAGTTGTAGTGTATCTGGTCACTGTCCTTTTGACAATAAATCCCTTCTAGAAAATTCCATAAGGCTAAATGCTGGTGTTTATAGGTATTTTCACTTTTATCAACTTATACCTTCCAGTGTTGGAAAAACCCCAAGGCATGTGCACATCTGACAAGCTCTATGTACCAATTACTAAGTCCCTTGCAGTTTTGTCACCAGCACCCTTGTAGCCCATCTCCTTTGCTCAAATACACTTGTCAGAATATCTGCTTCCTCATCTCAACATATCTATACACTTCCCAGCTATATCATGATGTTTTACAGTGGAGTCATGACTTCTTTCTTGAAGAACTTCCAGGGATTTGAAGATTTGTGAACTGATATCCTGCAGGGCATAAATAATTATCTTGCAGCCTATAAAGCTAATGCCAAAACCAAAAACCTCTGTACTTTTATAGACTTCTTTTTAGGCCACCATATGTATTTTTAGAGGATCTCATCTCCAAGCAGTACCATGTAGTTCCATTAAAGAAATTGCATTGTGTTTCAAAATCATATGAATTATTAAAAAAAACAATGGCTATTTACCTCTTGTGACGGATGTAGTTGGAAGAATTTTGTTTATGAATATTTCATAAAAGAGATTGGATACTGCATGAGATATAAGTCAGCCTTGATACTTGCCTTGAAATAAGCTGGGCCACTCAAGGGCCTCCAGCAAACTCAAAGAATGCATGAACCAGTTTACTGTGCAAAATCTTTGGATGTTACACTTTCAAACAGGACAAAAGGGCATGAATAAAGGAAATAATCCTGTTCCACTGGAGCACCAGCTGCTTATCAAATGTACTAAACCTCGCCACAGTCTGGTCTTCTTTTGCCTCCTCTCTGACTGCTAAAGAAACAAAAAGAAATTAATATGCTGATCAAAGACACTTTTATTTTCTTGCTACTACAAGGGTAACAGAATATGTTCATATACCATACACCTACAACGGAGATAATCTACTACCAATTTGGGACATCATTATGTTATCAAAATCATATATATGCTCTGTGACCTTTCTTCTCCAAGTACCCCCAACACTTTGTATCCTAAACCTCATGCCATGAATCGGAAATCTCATCTGTTCCTTCCTCTCCCTAAGCTCTAGTCTTTAAATATCAATGTGTGAATGGGGTGATACACAGTTTAATCATGGACACACCAATATTGTCTTCAGTATCTCATTCACTAGAATGATTAAGCTCCAGAAGAGCACTCTTGTATCCATGTGCTTGCAGTAACAGTAACAAGTCTCCCTTCAAGCCTTTGGTGCCTCTGGAAGGGGGGGTTGTTTTATACTATCTGTGCAGTTTGCACTTCTCTTTTGCATGTATCGTGATCTACTTGTCTCCTTTTCCTCTTTGAAAGATGACTAATTGAGCTGCATTGTCTCTGCCTCCAAGTGGACACTTAAATTAGGAGTAAAGCCTCTGTTTGGAATTTCCTTCACTACTTGACTTATTACAAATTGTTAGTGTTCCTGCTGTTTGAGTTGTAATTCAGTTGCCATTGGATTACAACTACAACTAATCTTCTGTGTGCCACAAGCATAAAACCTTTTCCAGTTACCCTGACCATACTTATTGCTGCCTTTCGTGACCCTACACTTTAGTGTAATAGTTTATCAAAAAATGTTGGCTAATAATAATTTACAGTTTGTTTTTTTTGTCACAAAACAATGGCACTTTTTTAAGGTAGAAGTAAAATCAAATTAAATACATTAAAGGAAGAAATTCCCACGTGAGTGTTGCTTTAAATTATTCAGTATAACTGGGCTGTAGTTCAGATATTAAAGTTTTAGTAAAAATAAATGTAACTATGCTCCCATGAAGAAGTTCCTCCTCTCTGGAAGGCATATTACAGGACCACAGTAGAATGGAAAAACTGATAACTTTGACTTAAAACCATAATTAATTGTGGAAATAGTCAAAAAGCTAGTTTTTAACTAAAAGAACAAAAGAAAATCTAAATGTTTATACCTCTGCTGGATCTCAGAGCTATCTTTTTAATACTTTTTTGGAAGTGGGGTCGTTAAATTGGCGAGAGCTGTGTTTGCATCTATTGATGCAAACTTCCTGCTTCGGGGTCTGTAAGGGGAGTGGTGTAAATGTCAATCTAATCCAATTATCTTAACAAAGTCTATTGACTTCTCCCTGCTTCCCTCCTCCCACTGGTTTTGTACATAGACAACCCCTCATGTCCATCTCTGAGGAAGTGATGCAATCCAAAAAGGATTCCTATTTTTATAAACAGACTTAAAAAAATCAGATATTTATATAAAAAAAATTGTATGTCTATCGCTTACACAGCTGCTAATATTGTTATTTTTTTTGCAATCTTCACAACAAGTGTTTTTTTTTCTACAGTTGCCCTTTAACCTTGAGTGACTATGTTGGTATACTTCCATGAATTGTGATTTTTATCATCCAAATTGGTTACAAAATAAGTGTGAATCAGATTGTTTTACTGCAAAAGGGAATGTATAGTTTACGGCAAGTTACTTAATAATCCTTAACCGATAATGTGAAAACATAATTTAGTGCTTAACAAACTAAAACATCTTTATTCTGCTTTTCTAAAAATAAGTTTAATTTTCTTTTGGGATTAACAGGGAACAGTTATGAAAATCGGCATCCTGACTTAATTAATGAGGAAGGAGAATATGAGAGAGGAAAAAGGCATATGCAGAAGGTCCATGATCCATGTTCAGGTGAGTTATACATTTCTGTGCTTATGGGCAGAATTATTACGTCAGAATATTTAATTATCTTATTTTATGTGTTCTATAAAAACTGTACAAATCACTTGAGGCACCAGAAAAAGCTGACACTCCATACATAACATCTTCTTCAAGGAATAAACACCTTATTTTTATTTGCTATCAGATTGTTAAAGGAACATGGAAGGTTTCTAGATTTTACTAGGGATGTATTTTATACAGACAAATTAATTTACTTTCATGCACTTTATTTTTATTAAGAAGTGCTTTTAAATCTATATATAAGTTTCCAGGTTTTCAAATGTTTGGTAAGAAACAGGCAGTGATTATCAGAAAAATATGTGTTTTACTTTGTAGGCACGTAAGTAAATTCCAGCTTTGCACACCCACAGGAAACTGACATTACTAAGTATGCAGTGGAAATGTATGTAGGTATGGAGTTTGACCTTTTAAAGGAAATATTTGGTGCTGGATTGCATCACATGGTTGGGTGGGGTCTGAGTTTACAACTGAATAAGATCACAAGGATATATAGAGTAAGAGAATACATATCCCAGTCCTCTTTGCAACACAGGAACCCCAGTGTATGATACAAATGTATCTGCTTTCTCCTGATTGGCCAAAACAAATTATGGTAATGTTGGCAGGGATTTTCAGGGGAGTCAACTGACAAAAGCATCAGCTTGCAAACTGAAAATATTTAGCAAACATCAGGGTGAGTTTGTAAATGTTTATTTTGGTTGTTTTTTTCATACAAAAATGATTGCATACACTACTAATTCTCCTCTATCAAATATATTCATAATCCAGGAAACTTAAATAAGCCGGTCATACAAATAGTACCTACTTGGGTCATACTCAGTAGTACTGCAGTATTACACCACATATATTAACCCACATACCTTCTATCACCAGTATTGATACATACATCAACTGAAAGTAACATAATTCAGTCATCCAATCAAGGCTCTGGACCCACCATGTAAACAGCAATTACACTGGAAGTGGTCAGTATTAGTGTTCTAATCAATCTCCAACTTCCAACTATTATAACTATTATGTCTCAGGGTTCCCAGTAATGCTTTCACCTTTGAAAGATGTATTTCCTTATCAGTGGTGTGAATGACTATATGATCTACGTAAGCTGCTGCATACTCACATTTGGAATGTAATTGTTTGTCTGGAGTGGTAGACCAAATGACCAAACATGTTTTTAATATGTTTTCTGGATTTTCTTGGTTTCCTACATACATTGCCTTGCAAAAGTATTCACCCCCTTGACCTTTTACTTATTTTGTTACATTGCAGCCTTAAGGTTCAATGTTTTGTTAATCTGAATTTTATGTGATCGATCAGAACACAATAGTCTAAGTTTGTGAAGTGAAATGAGAAAAATATAAACATAAAACTGTTTTTTAGAAATAAAAAACAGAAAATTGGCATGTGCGTATGTGTATTCACCCCCTTTGTTATGAAGCCCATAAAAAGCTCTGGTGCAACCAATTACCTTCAGAAGTCACATGCTTAGTGAAATGATGTCCACCTGTTTGCAATCTAAGTTTCACATGATCTGTGATTACATATACACACACTGTCATGAAGACCAAGGAGCTTTTCAAACAAGTAAGGGACAAGGTTGTTGAGAAGTACAAGTCAGGGTTAGGTTATAAACAAATATCCAAATCGTTGATGATCCCCAGGAGCACCATCAAATCTATCATAACCAAATGGAAAGAACATGGCACAACAATAAACCCTGCAAAGAGACGGCCGCCCACCAAAACTCACGGACCGGGCAAGGAGGGCATTTATCAGAGAGGCAGCACAGAGACCTAAGGTAACCCTGAAGGAGCTGCAGAGTTCCACAGCAGAGACTGGAGTATTTGTACATAGGACGACAATAAGCCGTACGCTTCATAGAGTTGGGCTTTATGGCAGAGTGGCCAGAAGAAAGCCATTACTTTCAGCAAAAAATAAAATGGCACAGTTGAGTTTGTGGAAAGGCATGTGGGAGACTCCCAAAATGTATGAAGGAAGGTGCTCTGGTCTGATGAGACTAAAATTGAACTTTTTGGCCATCAAAGAAAACACTATGTCTGGCGCAAATCCAACACATCACATCACCCAAAGAACACCATCCCCACAGTGAAACATGGTGGTGGCAGCATCATGCTGTGGGGATGTTTTTCAGCAGCCGGGACTGGGAAACTGGTCAGCGTTGAGGGAAAGATGGATGGTGCTAAATACAGGGATATTCTTGAGCAAAACCTGTACCACTCTGTGCATGATTTGAGGCTAGGACGGAGGTTCAACTTCCAGCAGGACAATGACCCCAAACACACTGCTAAAGCAACACTTGAGTGGTTTAAAGGAAAACATGTAAATGTGTTGGAATGGCCTAGTCAAAGCCCAGACCTCAATCCAATAGAAAATTTGTGGCCAGACTTAAAGATTGCTGTTCACAAGCCAAACCATCCAACTTGAAGGAGCTGGAACAGTTTTGCAAGGAGGAATGGGCAAAAATCCCAGTGTTAAGATGTGGCAAGCTCATAGAGACTTATCCAAAGCGACTTGGAGCTGTGATTGCCGCAAAAGGTGGCCCTACAAAGTATTGACTTTATCGGGGTGAATCGTTATGCACACTGACTTTTGTCCTTTTTGTTATTTGCTTCACAATAAAAAAATAAATAAAACATCTTCAAAGTTGCGGGCATGTTCTGTAAATTAAATGATGCAAATCCCCAAACAATCCATGTTAATTCCAGGTTGTGAGGCAAAAAAACACGAAATATGCCAAGGGGGTGAATACTTTTGCAAGGCACTGTATGGTCTCGTACCAGTGGGGCGACTTGGGAAATTGGTTCCCTCATATTTTGCACAACTCCACAATATTTTTACCTGGCACTGCTTGCTCTTCCCATTCTTCTCGCCGTATGTCCATAATCTCTTGGATGACAGTTTTAGAGAATTTAAAAGAGAAAAATCCTGGAGGGGCTGAAGGTACTTCTCTGATAACAAAGAGCAAGTAAGGTAAAATAGGTCCCAGTTTTTCCAGTCTTGTGCTAAAACGTCTTTGATCATGCTCTTCAAGGTCCTTTTAAGTCGTTCCAATTTCTAGAGCTTCTCAGACATTTAATTTGTAAGAGCTTGCATATGTCTTTCATTAACTTTTTTTATACAAAGGTGTTCCTTGGTCTGTCAGGATTTCCTTCAGTATTCCCACCCTTGAATAAATGATGAGTTCTTTAGCCACATTCTTTCTAGTTGTTGTGAGAAGTTGTATAGCTTCTGGGGATCTTGTCTTGTAGTCCAGTATCACTAGTATAAACGATTGCGAGCTCCCGTTCATCTCAGATTGCGATGCTATTCAATTCAAGCCTGCTAGTTTACTGTCTCAAAACCGAAACCATGCACTGGTTCGGAGCAGTTCAGGGCGGGAACATGATGAATTAAGCAAGCCCATAACCTTCCATTTGAAATCAGCCAAAAGAAAATGAGTCATTATTACGGCAGTAAAACATGTCAAATCAATTAGGTTTGGGGGTCCGATATTCCATCAGAATCATAAACCCGCAAAATACAGAATTATGAAAATGAATGCCAATATTGTTCTAGTCCATATGGGGTGACCTGATATGTATTAACTCATTGATTCCCGAGATCGATTTAGCCGTGAAATTAAACATTAAAATTAATTACCTGCAGATTTGCGAGCTTGAAACTGTTGTGCAATTAATTCTAATGTCTATCGCTTTCCCCATTATTTACAGTGCAGTATTGATTTTTGATTTGCATTTACAGTGCTACAAATAAAGTGTTTAACCCCCTTGCGGGTCCTCTCTAGCACTCGTAGGAATTTCTCCTTCTTTTGTTAATTACGGGTGTGAAAACATTTGCGGGCTTGGGGAAATTGAGCAATTGAATAGCGATTTTGCGATTTTAGCCTTGCGAAAGTGAAAGATCAATGGCTTCTGGAGGCTGTAAGTTACGAATTTAACCATCAACGTTTTTTCTAGCCCATAACTCGGAAGACATTCAGATCCAGCAAAATGACGCAAATTGAATAGCAAATTAGCTTGCGACCTCACTTACGGGCTCCCGGATCTCCCGAAGGCTCAATTGAATCAGGCTCTGTGTTTTATTTTCAGGCTTCTCCATGGTTTGCCATTTGAGAATGGTATATTTGCGGGAATGAACTGCGGTTGTTGAAAGGGATGTGTTGAAAATATGGGTCAGTGTGGGTACCAGAATAGATAGCAGTTTGCTAAGATCAAGAGGAGGTAGGTGGGGAAGAATTCAGCGGGTCAGACGGATCCTCCTCTGTAACAGAGCAGAAATAATCAAGTAGGAGCAGTGGCTCCATGCAAGGAAATGAGTAAAGTGGAGTTCAAACAATAGAGTCTTAAGTCTTAAAAATGTGAGCACTTACAGCTATCAGTAGGCGTTCTGAGAATAGAATTCAACTCCGAGAACAAATAATGTGAGGTAAAACATTTTCAGAAAAAAAAAAATCTTATTATTATTATTAGTAACCTTTATTTGTAATGCGCCAACATTTTCCATAGTGCTAAACTGGGTAGATATGTCAAAAACAATTTTAACATTACAAAAGAATATATAGTTTAGATGACTGATTGTCTTACTCTGCTATAGTGATATATATTTATATATATATATATATATATATATATATATATATATATATATATATATATATATATACACTAAATAAAAATAGTTAAAGTTATCCCATTAAGTTCTATTGTCAAGTGTGCTGTTGAGTCAGTGTTCAAATGAACTTAATAGAGATTTGAAATCACAGTTACTTTCATACCTCTCAGGTTTCTGATCCGGATCTTCATTATAGCAAAACTCAATACAATAGTTAAATATTAAAGAGTATAATTATAAATTGTAAAAAAAAAAAGTTTGCACATTATCAAGTCATGTTCATTAAAAGATAGTACTATAAATATGACACTTCTGTTTAAGAAATTATTATCTAAATATAGTAAAGATAGGTATTCCTGAATCTGATTTTGTAAATATTCAATAGGAAGACTATTGAGACCAAGTTATGTTTTATTCTTTATAAAAAGTCTCTACAAAACAATTTAATTCTGTATTCGACTAACAGGGATCAACGAATACAATCTACCCAGAGTGACAATTAAAGAGGAAAGAGAGTATAAAAGTGAAGAAAATGATATAAATCAAACAGAAATTTGCTCAGATCCATGTGTTGGTGAGTGAAATGTATGAACATTGTAATACTACCTACACATTGCATGTGACTGCACTCCCCAGAGAAACCCCCAAAATGAAAAATAAAGCATAATGTGACAGTTCCTCTGTGCATGCTTTTGGTGTCCCATTCCATTAGGTTTCCTAAATAAGCAGTTTGAGGTATTTTGAGGTTGAAAAAACTAAAACATTAAAAAGTTTATATTGTTTTGGCTGTATATTTTCACTTACAGAATTCTAAGTCATTCTGTCTTGCAATTTGCTGGTCTCTATTGTGCATAAATCTGAGAAATAAGCAAATGGTTGCTTATTAACTTTCTATATATTTCGTACAGGGCCTTCAAATGGAAAAGCTTCACATTTTGCAAAGCTTGAGCAAACAGAAAGTCTAATAATGATGTCTCAACGGGTGAAGGAGGAGGAAATTCCTGTAAATATCGTTGAAGGTGAGTAACAAACACTAAATAAATTGCTTAAATAAATAATGTTAATGAAAATATATACTGCAAGCATATGTAAAAAAAAGATACATATAGCTTTTCAGAGTCTTAGCTTTATGTGTTGCTTAAATAAATTAATATTGTTTTGAACAAAATATGTATACATTAATAATAGATGTAATAATTACAACAAACAAGGGTCTTCAGATTAGGGTCAAAGTTAAGATGTACTGTTCTTAGGTACTCAGAGGTACTCAGACCTCTCCCAAAATGAAGAACATTTGAGGAAATGTAAAACCACTGGATCCCGGGGAGGGGGGAGCAACATCCTCTAAATCAAAGGATATCATTTTATATCTCTATGCAGCTTAAAGATCATGGGCCAACTAACCGCTTTAGCAGTAACCCCGAGCATGGCTCGGGGCTAATTTTCTAACCTAAACCGGTAACCATGAGCCACGCTTGGGATTACACACTTCCTCTCCCCCCAGCACAGTTTTAATTGGGTTTGTCTTTCTTCGTAACTTATCCCCTCCATTCCCCTTATTAGTTTTTTTGCCCTTCTCTTATTCCAGCTCAAAAATGTCCCTTTTATGAAGTGGTGCCCAAAACTGTACTCCAAATAAGGGCGTACTAGGGATTTGTATAGTGGCAGAATTATATTTGCTTCTCTGGCTTCTATAACCTTCATAATACATGCTAATATTTTACTTGCCTTTGCAGCTGCTGCTTGGCATTGAGGACTGTTATGTAGGTGGTTGTCCACAAACACTCCAAATCCCTTTCAACATCAGATACCCCTAGATTTACTCCATTTAGATTATAAATTGCATGGCTATTTTTCCTTTCCAGATGCATAACATTACATTTATTCATATTAAATCTCATCTGCCATTTAGTCACTCATTTTTCTAATTTATGCAAATCCCTTTGGAGGGAAAGTACATAATTATCTGATTTAATTACCTTGCACAACTTAGTGTCATCAGCAAAAATGGAGTAAAAAAACAATACTTTCCAATCCTACTTCTAACTCATTAATAAATATGTTAAAAAGGAGAGGGCCAAATACTGAACCCTGAAGAACCCCACTTACAGTACCACATTAGTCCAATCTGAGTGTGTTCCATTTACCACAACCCTTTGCTTCCTGTATTTTAGCCAGCTCTCAATCCATGAGCAGATATTTACTGCAATTCCTGTATACCTAAGTTTGCTCAATAGTCTTCCACGTGGCACTGTATCAAAAGCCTTTGCAAAGTCCAAAAACACTACATCCACTGAGTTGCCTTGATCCAAGTTCCTACTAAACTCTCCATAGAATTTAATTAGGTTTATTTGACATGACCTATCCCTCATAAATCCATGTTGACTCCTACTTATAATCTTGTTTAAATATACATATTCTTGTATACTATCCCTTATGAACCCTTCTAAAAGCTTTCCCACTACAGAAGTGAGGCTATAATGTCCTGGATTTGCTCTTGTTTTCTTCTTAAATATAGGTATCACCTCTGCTTTTCTCCAGTCATCTTAGAGACCCTGTGTTGAGTGAATCTTGAAAAAATAGATATAATGGTTTGGCTATTACAGAGCCCAGTTCCCTCAGTACCCGTGGATGTATTCCATCAGGACCCGGGGCTTTATTAACATTTATTTTTTTCCAACCTCTTTTGGATTTCTTCCTTCGTTAACCAATTATTTGGTGAAGGAAGTGTAGCCCCATTTTGTTGCAGTGTCCCAAAAACTGGTTCTTCTCTTGTGTATACCGAAGAAAATAACCTATTCAGCTCATCTGCCTTTTCCTGGTCACTAATTGTCAGACACTCTTTTTAACACTATAATGTTCCTATAGATTCCTTCCTGGCCTTCTTCCCATTAATACATTTAAAAAATATTTTATGGTTAGTCTTACTCTACTTTAACTTTTCATTTTCTATTTTAATCCGTCTAATAGCCTTTTTGCAAGCCTTGTTGACTTCCTTGTACTCACATAAAGCATTTCGAACACAAAAAGAGCTTTTATAAGGGAGATGATGTTTGATGAAAAATTTTAATCTCTGATGGGGGTGGTGGAAATTGGGCATATCTAATCTGCACGACTATTGAGCACAAGATTGAGGCAGAAAGTCACAGCAACGGGTTTCGAATCCATATTGAGCTCCAAGTCAGACAACCATGTTAACCAGTTTATATACCCCTTACATTATACACTGTCACAATCTACTCTTCAATGGGCATTTTAAAAAGGCCTGCAAGACCAGTCCTACTTGTAGATCTGAGCTGGTAAGTCTGTCTCCTTTCCCAGGACAATTGCAGCTCACCAGGAACTAGAATGATACTCTGAACTTTTTCTCAATAACACCGTTACTATGTGTCCTAAAGAGAGCATAATCGTTATTCACAACTTTGGTATTTTATACAGTGAAACAATGGTTAACTTGGCGTAAGCAAACAGTTGCACAAGTTTGGGAATTCCAAATTTCCCCCTTGTCATCCCATAAGCCACATAGGCGCATTGCTGACTGTCTCCATGGGCCAGTCCTTACCCAATTGGGATGTTTAATCCTGACCGTGAATTGGTGCACAGTTAAAGTATAGTATGGGCATCATAAAGTCTGCTTACACAATGCCACGTCGACGTGACCAGCTTATCAACTAATTTAGTCAGGTATACACAATAGCTGGCTGGCTGGATATGAGAGACTCTATTAAGAAATATGGATAATCACTCTTTTTTTAACTGAGCATGGAGGGGTTAATCCTGTCAAGCTAATGAACAGTAAGGTACCTCCTGTGCTGGTCATTCGACCTTACTACTAAGTGGAAGGTTGATCGGTAACTCTGGGTTATGTGAGGGATCTCTAACCCTTTTTACTGGGAAACTCTAAGCTCCATTCATAATTACATGAATGAGATCCACAGTAGGATGTAGAGAGCTCTAGGCTAGATGCCATTCATAAATCAAATGCTAATGTGAGGTTAACTGCAGACAAAGGATCAAAGGAGGATCACTTACACCACTTATGCCTGATCAAAGGAATATCCATTACGGTACTTGACACAGCTTAACCTTAGTCAATTCAACCACTTAGACTTCTATTAAAGTATACAACACTTGGTTAACTGTAACTTTATTTCAGTTTGTGTAGACAGCCTGCACACAGCCGGCTCTCAGTGACAGTGAGTTTGATCACTGCAGGTAGCGGTTAGGCATACATGGGGAGATAAGACTAGGAATTGCTTGCAGTGGCTACTAGGAGCTGCCAGAGTACCCGTTCTTAAAGGTGAAGGTTCCCAATCTTTATTACTTTCACGTTCCACATAAGTGATGTACGTAATATTATGTTTTACCACAGTGACCATGACCTGGATCTGTGTTGTTTCCCCTCAGTACATATAGTAAACTTTCAGTGGAAAATATTCTCTTTTTTTGAGTAGTTCTCTGAGCTGTAATAACCGCAAGGTCCAAGCAGCTTTGTGGTAATTCCAAAAGACTTTGGGGATGCGCCGATCTCCAAGAGGCAGATTGTGACATAACCCTTTACAGCATCACAATATTGTCCTTTTTAATTAAAGGACTGATTGGGGTTGACTGCTAATTCTGGTGACTTTAGGATTAATGCATACATGCTATTCTGCCACCTGCTAACCTTATGATTTTGTGGTTAATATGTTGATGGCGTATTTCTTTTTATCAGTCTTAAAAGTTACTTTTAAATCATTTAACACAAATGCTGTTTGACTGATATATGCTCTGAAAAGCAGACTTTAGATGTGTCAATACACACTATACTTATGCTCAGCATACACTTGGTCACCTTGTGCACCATAAAAGTTACATCTTATTATTCCACCTGTTGACCAAGATGACGGTTCACAATGCAGCTTATCTGCATAAAGGCCATTTTCTCCATTATTAACTTCAAATAATGCACAACAGTACATGTATCGTTGTGAAGGTGTAAGTTTACAGCGACTCAAGACGGTATTTCTCTCCCCAAACTTGGTAGTAACCCATATGTGTTGTATCTAATGACAACAGTGTCTAAACTAACACTGTCTCACTCCTCCAGGGTTCCTATCAGGGTGAGTGTTACATAGTTTACATCACCAGGGGTAATTCCTTCCCTTTCTTGTAAATACTTTACTGATTCCTCTCTCACACACTAGATATATGCAGCTGAATCTTTACAGTTATCAGCATGTTTTTGTGTGTATCCTCATACATTGTAGTGCTATAGTAGCTGCCAACAAAGCCTTTTCTAAGAGCATATGTTGCTGTTGGGCCCCTGCTTGCAAATGGCCTGACTCAAGTATCATGGCTTATTTCACTGCCAGAAAGGCACTCTATTGTTTAAGACTCCATACAAAATTCTCCTTTCAGATCACCTCATAAACAAGACGAAAATTTTGTCTGAAAGGAGGTATGACAGCCCTCCATATCATGGCTCCTAAAAATGATTGAGCCTCTTCAACATTACTTCTAACTCAAACCACAATGAGGACATATTTATTTAATTTTAAAACACAAATGGTGATTGCCTTGTATTTGGTCAGACTTTTGTTACGTTAAAGTAATATACACACCATACCTATCCTCATCATACCCTTGCTCAACTTAAGCACCAAGGTAGGTACATCATTTGTGGCTTGTTTCTAAGTGCCATAGGCAAAGATGTATTCAAAGTTCATTCCTCCTATATCTGTTTTATTCCTACCTTGATGTTAAAAGATATATATATTTTTTAATTTAGCAATGTTTTCCTCCCTTTGCTGAAGGGGTCCTTTGGGTATGGTGCATGATCGCCCTGTGAACGGACTGATCTAGATCCTCTGGCTTTTAATTTATTGTACATGCCCACAGAGCATTTTCTGATTCTACATTATTACATAACATGGAAACTCTCTGCATGTTGTGTAGTATAGTATTCTTATTCATCCTTTTACTGTATATTTTAGTGACCAATTGGTCATTTCCTTTTATACAGTCATATCTATAAAATTAAAGGGGCACCTAATTCAGCACAACCTGAAATGCATAACTGTGAAGATCTCATACAAGCATTTTGAAATATATTTTTTAAAGTTTTAAAATCTGTGCATTTTTCACTGAGAAATAAAATAAAATAAAATCTGTGTTTACATGTGTCACTGACTGTCCACATATTTGTCCATGTCTGCTTCATTAATACAACCAAAATTAGATTGCAGGTGTGAGCCCTCATTCAAGTCTGCTTATATTTCATGTATGAATGGAACAGATCCTATTTATACATACAAGCAGAAAATTTAGGTTTCTGGCCTTTTGCCTCTCTGGAATTTGAGCAGTGCAGACTAATGCAGGAAGGGTTAGTGCTCTGTGATCCGTGCTCAGTGCAGTTCTTTGCAGTGATCCTAGCAAACCAAACTTTAACCCTTGAAATACATCATCAATTTTAGAGAAAAATGAACATATGAACTCATACTTATACTGTATATAGGTGATATACAGTGGATATAAAAAGTCTACACACCCCTGTTAAAATGTCAGGTTTCTGTGCTGTAAAAAAAATGAGACAAAGATAAATCATTTCAGAACATTTTCCACCACATTATTTTTTTTATTTTTTTTTCTTCCACCTAAAAGATTTCAGTTTGTTTTTCAATTGAGTTGTACAGTTTATAGGTCACATTAAAGGTGGAAAAAGTTCTGAAATGATTTATCTTTCTCATTTTTTTACAGCACAGAAACCTGACATTTTAACAGGGATGTGTATACTTTTTTTATCCACTGTATACCTGTTTTCCTATATATTTATGTTGGCGAAGGATATGATTATTATTCTCCTTTATTTTTTTTGAACCAGCATATTCCGCAGAGCAATACCAAGTAGATGCAAGTCAAAACACTTATAACAAATTATAAGAATTGAGGGCCATATTATTGAGTATAAATTCAAGCAAACAAACAAAGTGCTTTCCCTAAAGCATCTAACATGATTGAGCGTTTATAAACAAATGTGGGTAAAACTGTGACGCATCCTATTTGTTTATATAGGTACATTTTTGTATGTATACTTTTTTTCAAACCTCTTAGTTTTTTTTCTCACGTTTACATTTTTTTTTGGAGTTTTCTAACTACCGTATATACTCGAGTATAAGCCGAGTTTTTCAGCCCTTTTTTGAGGAGGGGGTTGAAGGGGGAGGTTGAGGATGAGGAGGGAGGTTGAGGATGAGGATGGGGGTTGAGGATGAGGAGGGTGATAAGGGAGGGGGAAGAGAAACAGGGAAGGGAGAGGTTGGAAGAGACACAGGGAAGGGAGAGGGGAGAAGAGACACGGGAGAGAGAGGGGGACACAGAGGGCACAAGAGGGACACAGGGGGCAGCACATTTCCCACCCTCGGCTTATACTCGAGTCACTCATTTTACCCAGTATTTTGTGGTAAAATGGGTGCCTCGGCTTATACTCGGGTCGGCTTATACTCGAGTATGTACGGTATTTACTCGGTTCACTGACACTACAGTCATGTGACACCAAAAGGGTGGGGCTTGAGATTTTTTGGGAAAATGTATTTAAGGACACCTATTCATAGTCTTGATGAAAGTCTATGTATTTGGGGTGAAACTTTGATGAACAAAAAGTACTTTTCTGCTCACCATTTCTCACGACATGTGTTGGCTGTCCCACCAACAACAATATATATATAGCTACTATATAGTACTGATATATAACTACCATATAGTACTGATATATAGCTACTATATAGTACTGATGTAGATTTGGGCTCTGCAATAACAGGTGCATGGGCTTTCTCTAAATTAATAGTTAATCTAGATTGCATCCTAAGTGCTTAACACTAATAACAGACTACAGGAAAAAATGGATTTCACAGGTAAAAACTTATTTTCTTGAAATGCATTTAAACATTTGACCCAATACAGGTAAATACCAGACATAAAGGAGCAATTAGATACAGGTAAAGCAGTATTGCCTTCAATATATATAGCCAAAGAAACATATAAGGTTACTTGTAGCTATAACCTATGATGGGTACCTTCTCTCTGGAAGACCCATTATGTAACTGTGGACCCAGTAGCTGTCTTGTTCCCTACAACATTTTTAGTTTTATAGCTAAGAAATAATGTTGTTGTTAGTGTAATTTAAAAAAAAATAGATCATTTTAACATAGAATCCCTTTACACCATGAAGAACACTTCTGGTGAGGTAAATGGCCCTTAAATGTTACACCAGACGAATCAAAATGTTTGTGTTTTCTCTACAAACGTATTTAATTCTGTATTGGGCAAACAGGGATCAGTGAAGACAAGCAGCCCATAGTGACAATTAAAAAGGAAAGAGAGTATAAGTGCGAAGGAAATCATATTCAGCAAACTGAAATCTATTCAGACACATATGCAGGTGAGTTATAATAATAATAATTCATATGCGACTGCACATTTCACATAACCCCTCCACTGCAAAAAAAACAAATACAAATAAAATCAGCTAGTAGCGACTGTTCCCCTGTGCATGAATCTTTTTTTCTTTTTTTTTTTGTTGGTGTCCCGTTCAATTAGGTTCCTAAACATACTGTTAAAGGTATGTTCATGCTTATTGGAGAATCAAACTTTTTGACTTTAGATGTATATTTTCAGTTCTAATTCATTCACTGTTGTGAATATTCACTGTTCACGGTTTTATATTAATCATCAAAATAACAATGCAAATGTTTATGACGTTTCTATATATTTGCACAGGGCCTTCAAATGATACCCCGAGTTTCACAAAACCTAAGCAAGAGGAAAGTCTGAAAATGGTGCCTCAGCAGCACGTTAAGGAAGAAGAAATTCCTATAAATATCAGTGAAGGTGAATAATAAAAGTTAAATAAGATGAGATCCATTTAAGAATGAAACAGTCAGTGGGTATGTTCCTAACTTGTGCATAATCCATCCTATAATATGCTTCAAAGCTGTTTCACACAGACAGGGAAGCATATACATGCAGCTTAAAGTCCACAGACTGCATTTTTGTTTTAACCTGTAAATATGTATACATGAGTAAACATAATATTAAGATGCATTTAAAATAAATGTACAAACATTACTAGAGTTGCTTTTTGCATTAGAAAAAATCTGAAAACCTGATTAAGCTTCATTTGAAACCAACAGGAGTACATCTCTGTGCATAGAGAATACCCGTGGATAGTCATACGAGGGCAAGTATGACTTATACCTTTATATTCCTACATATTGCCTGAGAGGGAACAGCCTCCAAGGACAATTATACATTCAAAGCAGTTTACTCTGCTCCAGAACCGTATTTTTTACAAATGTAACACGCACACACATAAAACCTTATCAAATATCCTCTTTCAGATGCAACAAAGTAGAACATTACTTCTAATGGTCCTTTAAAATATAGTTTATACTGGATGTCAATTTTACGTTTAATAGTATTGTTCCAAGCAAATCATTGTGTGCTTTTTGCATACATTATTTATTTGTTTGCAAAAACAAAATATACCATATAATGCTTTATTTGAAAAAGGTTATTTTTTTCAAATAGAAATTTCAAATAGAATTTGTTGAAGGTAAGGAGGTTATAACTACAAGCACTATGGACAGTGTGCGAGAATAGAGTCAACATTTGCTGTCTCTGGGCCTCATTCTATTATCGGCCGTAGGAGATGCGGGGCCGCAAGGACCGGCCGCAGGCTATTTGCCTATTCTATTCCCTTCCGGCCGGGGACTCCGGCAGGCTTGCGGCTGGCGCCTTGTTATCCCTTGTGGCCGCACGCGCCGGAGGCAAGCCTTTGATCTTAAACGGCCGCAAGAGTTTCGTCCGCAAGCAAATCCCGGTTGCTATTCAATTGCTCCGGGAACCCTCTCTGCAAGGCTAAAACCGAGCCGCAGCTTACTTGCAGCAAAAAGGTCCCGCAAGCACACAAATAAGCACATAATAAAGTCATCCTGCACTCTGAGGAGACTATAAAGTGATTGGGGGTGTTAGCATTCATAGCACAACATTCCCCTACACTCAAATCCGTAAATAATTTTTATTTTTATTTATGTCAAATATCCGTGGAAAAAGTCCAGAGGGCTTGGAGCACCTCAGACCCGCCCACGCTGCGGCCGGAAAATAAACAGTTAATGAAATCTCGGATTTGAGGTGATGTGCAAGCTTGAGAGGGGTTGCTATTAATCCTCATGTCCCCCATTATGATGCCTAGCATTTACAGAGCTTTACAGTGCCGTCATGAATTTATATTTGCTTTTAAACATTTTTGAGCTTACGGCCGGTTGCAAGATTTACGGCCGGCCGTAAGGGGATATCCTTGCGGCGCCGTCTATTTGAATTGCAAGGTAACGGGAGCCCCGCAAGGAATTGCAGCTTTGCGGCCGATTTACGGCCAATAATAGAATGAGGCCCTCTGTGTGGTGTATGTTTAATTGTGTATTTGACCAACAGGGCTCAATGAATACCATCTGCACATAGTGACAGTCAAAGAGGAGAGTGAGAGCGAAGAAGAGGATATTCAGCAAACAGAGATGTACTCCGACCCAAGTGCAGGTGAGTAAGTGTATGAAACTGGTGTTAATCATTTACATGAATAAATAAAAGCCAACAAATGTTCAGTAAATAAAAAAAAAATGAGAGGAGAAAGACGATAAATGTCCTGGCCATGGAAGGTTTGTGGATTTCACTAGGAAACTAATATACCACTGTATGTATACTTTTATTGTCTTAATTATTAGTGCTTATAAGCTCCTTTTTTCTGCTTAAAATCATTCAATTTGTACCTATTTGGGTCTGCCCTCTTTAGCTTATGCAGCTCATGAGTGTTTAAAATCGGCCAATCGGTGATCATTACTCAAGCAGAATTTTGCCAGTGATTGCTAGGCAGGAAAAAAACAGCTTTTAAGCACTTCATAAAATAAATTACACAAAAGTAAAGAGATATCTAGGTACATTATATTCCTAGTGAAATCCAGAAACCTTCAATCTCCCTTTTAACCGAATAATATTTAGGCTTCTAAAACCAATCACAGCCTGCATGACTTTTGAGTCTGTGAATTCTTGTAATAAATATATCCTAGACTTATATGACAGTGGTATAGCGTTAACTATTTCCCTAAGCTCTGGTGTAGTAAACTCTTTATTGAACCATATGGGCAATCTGTCAATGTCATATATGACATGGCCTCAATGCCTCATAATTTAATGAAATAACATGGTTTGCTATTAATATGATAATGTGTAGTCCAATCTAGAATATCATTTTATCAGAGTTGCGAAACGGTATCATTTTGTTTGTGGTCAAATGTATAGATCACATTGATAAGATAAATGTGAATTAATTGTGATTTTTTTGTTTTGTTTGTTTAACTACCTCATTAGGCGCTACAAAAGAAAACCTCCCTATTCTTGTAACAAAAGCTTTATTAAAACCGAACAAAACAGACACAAAATTACTGAATCATCCTTGTTTTCAGCCTTCCACTTCCTTCCTTGCTGGTCTGTCCATTAATCATTAGCTTATATGAATGAACATCTCACAAAAATAATTCCAATTTTGGGACCAAATGTTTACTATTAACACAATGATCTCCACTGCTGAGTTAGAGAAACTCCTTTGCAATAAGCTTATACTTCTGGAACATTATCAATGATTGTTTATTCTCTTGTCATATTTTGAGTGTTGTTGAAATCTTTAAGACCTGTTTCTCAACAAAAAACCCACTCCCCACTTAATGACCTTATCAGGGAGCAGACAAATACTTGGCTGGAGACAAATTCTCTAAAACCTTGAAAATGAATAGAACTATTAATATTGCTATAATACATAATTAAATATGAATTTTATTAATGGAGCCTTGCAGCAGCGGTTGCAGGTTACATTCCTGTCAAGTTGTGATTAGGTGACTTGACAGGACAAGACAACCTGCCATGACTGCATGGAGCAGACTAAGGGCCTCATTCTATTAGCGGCCGCAGCCGTTGCGGGGCCGCAAGGACCGGCCGCAAGCTATTCGGCTATTCTATTCCCTTACGGCCGGAGGCTCCGGCAGGCTTGCGGCCGGTGCCTTGCTATCTCTTGCGGCCGCTCGTGCCAGAGGAAAGCCTTTGATCTAAAACGGCCGCAAGAGTTTCGGCCGTAAGAAATTCCTATTTGCAATTCAGTTGCTCCGGGAAACCTCTCTGCAAGGCTAAAAGCGAGCCGCTGCTTACTTGCAGGAAAGAGGTCCCGCTAGCACCAATTAAGCACATAAAATAGCTCAAATAAAGCCATCCTGCACTTTGAGAAGACTATAAAGGGATTTTAGGTGTTAGAAAAAATAGCACATAATTATCCTATACTTAAATCCATAAAATATTTTATTTTTAATATCCGTAAAATATCCATGTAAAAAGTCCAGAGGGCTTGGAGCACCTCAGACCCGCCCACGCCGCAGCCGGAAAATAAACAGTTAATTTGAACTTGGGTTTGGGCTGATGTGCAAGCTTGAGAGTGGGTTCCTTTTAATCCTCATGTCCCCCAATATGATCCCTAGCATTTACAGAGCTGTACAGTGCAGGCTTGAATTTATTTTTGAGTTTTTATATTTCACAGCTTACGGCCGGTTCCAAGATATGCGGCCGGCCGTAAAAGGAGATCCTTGCAGGGCTGTATAATAGAATCGCGAGTTAACTGAACCCCCGCAAGGAATCGCAGCCTTACGGCCGATTTACGGCCGCTAATAGAATGAGGCCCTAAGTGCCCAGTTTTAAAGATATAGACCCACACTTTTTACGACTCCCTAGTTTCCAGTCACATATTTATATATACTTCACACAACTTCAATATAATAACAGTCTCCCCCTCCCCCAACATATCAATGCTCATCCGGTTCTTCTTAGGTGATGAAAGTAGCCTCCTCGAGAATAGGGGTATATGGGTTGTTGCAACTCTCTCCTTGCTGGCCTCACCATCTGTCTCCACACAAATGAACGCCTCCGCTAGACTCATCTACCATACCCAACACTCAGTTTCTTTAATATCTCTCTGTCAGTCATTCTATTGGCTTCCCATAGTCTCCAGAATAAAATGTAATATCCTGAAGTTAACATATAAATCCCTCAACAACAGTGCACCCCCTTATATCTCTGCTCTTGTCTTAAAATACTTCTCAACCACACTATTTGCCCTTCTTTCCTCACCTCCTTTCCCTTCTTGCCCCGCTCCACTAGTCTATCTTGCTGCTTCAAAAAATATTATTTAACCCATGTATAGTTCTACAAAATATGTTTGGGCACATTACAAATAAAGTATAATAATTAATGATCAGTTCATAATTAAAATACATAGCTCCTCTTACAAGGGAATTACAGCGATACATTAAAGTGCTGAGTACCTTTATAGGAGAAATCGCCAAACTAAAGTGCTGAAGAATCAGGAGCTTCTATCTGCTAAATGTATTTAAACATTTCACTATTTCTGTGTATGCAGGAAAACAATGTGTTTGTCACTATTGTTTAAAATACATCATCAATAATACAGGTAAAAAACGAAGGTTATCGGAAAGATGTTGAGCTACGTAGATTACAGCCACTTGCACAATACGATTACCCTAACCTATTTTGTTTCTTAAATGTCCACTTTCCAGAATGCATTTGTAGGTCTTATACATTATCAACAATTTGTTTTGCATTTAAAATTATTTATTTTAATTTGAGAAAATTACCAGTATAGCATCACAGCAAACCTTAAAAACTAATGTTTTCGATCCACCCTTTATCATACAAGTGAATTGAGGAATTTGAACGATGAGATGTGAAGACACAGGAGGAAAAAACAATCCCATTGGGTCTCAGTTAAATTCCTTATAATTAGAATTGATATTTCTGACTTCATAAAACCTTTCTTTACAACAGAATAATTTTCTTTCAGATGGAAGGACCCATGGGCAGTATGATTCAATCAGTAATGGAATGAGGATTCATGGTAACATTTCAGCAAACAAGGATAATAACACAATATGTGGTGACAATACAACCTCTTGTAATTCACTTAAACGACATCAGAGGATTCAGAAAGGGAAGACACAACATTCATGTTCTGAATGTGGGAAGTGTTTCAGGAAAAAGTCGCATTTCATAATACATGAGAGAAGTCACACAGGGGAGAAACCATTTGAATGCCCTGAATGTGGGAAATGTTTCAGTGCAAAGAAACATCTTGTTGCACATCAGAAATGTCACAGTAATGAAAAGCCATTTCCATGTTCCGAATGTGGGAAATGTTTCGGGAGCAAGGCAAATCTCAATATACATCAGAGAAGTCACACTGGAGAGAAGCCATACAAATGTACTGAATGTGATAAATGTTTTAGCGCTAAGGGAAATTTGTTAACACATCAAAAATCTCATAAACAAGAGAAACCATTTGCATGTTCTGAGTGTGGAAAGTGTTTTGTTTATAAATCCTATCTTAGTAATCATCAGAAAATTCACTCGGCGGAAAGACCATTTGTATGTTCTGCATGTGGAAAGAGTTTTATATCTAACTACTATCTTGTTGATCATCAAAAAATTCATTCTGAGGAAAAGCCGTTTATGTGCTCTGATTGTGGGAAGTGTTTTATTAGTAATTTTAAGCTTCTTAGACATCAGCGAAGTCATACTGGAGAGAAACCATTTCCATGTTCTCAGTGTGGGAAATGTTTTAGTGGGAAGTCTAATCTTATTGTACATCAACGAGTTCATACTGGGGAAAAACCATTTGTATGCTCTGAATGTGGGGACTGTTTCACTCGTAAAGAAAATCTTGATAAGCATCAAGTTATTCACACAAGGAAAAAATCATTGGAATGTTCTTAATGTAATGTTAATGTATTTTTTGTTTGTTTTTTATATGTTTTGTTTTTTTGCAGTGCAGGACTGGTTACATATTATCACTATATTGAATGTGGGACATGTTTTATCTAAAAGTTGCATCTCACTATGCATGAAACAATTCACATTGGAGAGAAAAAATACAGACTTTTTCCAAAGATGCTAAACATGCACACCTCATAATCCATTTTATGAGAAGAATCTGGGAAAGCTTGTGATTTGAACTTCTGATATGACATTGGAACACTTCTATTAAAACATTAATTATATATAATTTCTATATATAAACAAAATATAACTTAGTGTAGAACATATTACTGATTGTATAAGAACAAAGTAGTGTCATACTTGAATCATAGTAGATCGTTCCCAGTAAGGTACAACACTCAGATCTCTCAAGCCATCCAAGAAGGCTTGGGCATCACTTTTGCAAAATCAACTATAATTAAGCATTCTTTTTTGAGAAAGGGGCATGAAACACATTAATGGCTATTGGTCTGATCACAAAGGATGCATTGTGATGGTAACTAGTTGGTTGCACTATAGCATGACATATCCTGTTGGGAATTTTATCCATGCTGTTTAAAGTAATTTGTTTTTGCTAAAGTGAAGCCTATTCCTCGCTGGTTGTCTTGTGTGATCTTGGTGTGTGCAGCTCTGCATCTTGTAAAAAATAATCTATAATGTATGAAGTGGAGTGGAGATCCACCAGCACTGGATCATCTGTTAATTGAACAATTTCTATAAGGAATTACTAATTTAATACATTGGATATAAGTAAGTCTTTGGGATTTTGCAGAATGTAAGCACACACATACCTAAGATTTTTTTTTTTAAAAGACAGTTTTTAGACAATAGGTTTAGAATGATTATTTAAAGCTTTTTATATCAAATCCCGTTGGGTTAAAATAAAATAAAAACATGTATTTTAATTAAATTCACCATAATTCTGCCCAGCAAGAAAGCTGGATCCATATACAAGCGTGATATAAATCTGAAAGTTGCTTAAAAGTGTATATTTATATTTAAATGTAATTAATTCTCATATTGAATTTATTTTATCTTTGAAAAACATTTGATTATTTAACCTTGCTTTATACATGGCTTCAGAGAATGACCTCAAAACTTGTAATAAAGTTTTAAAGCTTAAAAATTTAAGTCATTACATTATTGTACTAAATGTTTCACAAGTAGAGACTTGCAGCCACATTAAATTTGAAGCCTGTAGCCGCACCGGTACACCCGCAAAGCCAGCAGGCTAGAAATTTGGCGGAGTTACAGAAATATTACATTCAACCATGCCGTGACCAACTAGCCAGAGACGCAAACCCGTAAACCATTCTTGTGCATGATGTATAAGCGGCCGTGAACATGATCAATTAGTCAAACTTGTAGTTATGGGTTTAGACCGAGCCAATGGTAAAAGAGATCGTCATCATTAAGTCACTGAAAAATGGTGGTTAGATTTCAAACCCTTACAGGCTTCAATTATGAGTTACGATCGGACCCGCATTCCAGAAATAATGCAAACGTATTTTAAATTGCAGATTTCCGAGCTTGAGAATGTGCTATTAATTTTTATACCTAACGTCACCTTCCCTTTAATTTTAAGTACAGTATTGTGTTGATATTTGCATTTTACAGTGCTACAGATAGGACTTTAAGCCGCTTGCGGGTCCTCTCTAGTACCCATAGGCTTTTTGCCTCCATTTGGTGGTTACGGATTTGAACGCCAGTGAATTCGTAGCAATTTAATAGCGATTTGCGAACCTAACATTAACAGGTTTGACAAATCAAAAGCTTTTTGGCAACAGAGTTCAGATTTCGACAGCCCATAGGGTTTTTCCACATATAACCTGCAGATCGTTTGCAGGTAGCTTTAAGAGGCTTTAAAAGTCTTTCGGGCTCTGTTACGGGCTTACACTTTGGGGGAATTTAATAGGGCTGTTGGTTTTGCTCACTAGAGTAAGAGAATGCTCACTTGTAAGAGAGATATTGCCAATTCCTGTGTAATTCTATAAATTCTATTCACTAATCTGTGTTGTAACGTCTCCAATTTGAAACACCCAATATGCACTTTAATATTAGTATATTTTTTTAAATCATTGATTTTATTCATACCCATGGTGAATGGTATTAGAGAAACTGCAAAATGCAGAATAGTCATAATACAACTGTCAAAAAATAGAATGACTGGAGATTGAAGTGTCAGGATAAAGACGACTGGTGGTAGAGATGACATAAGGGGACCACGGGTAACACTTTAACACTATTTTCTAATTCTAAAGTCACACACAGGATTTATTCTCCCATCTTGAACCAAAATGGTTTCCCTTTCTTTTATTTCTAACACTGAACCTATTACCCAGAAATCTAAAACATTAGCAGATTTAAAGAGCATTGTCGTGAGTGATTTAAATGTTTCTACATTTGCATTTGATAGTCTTCTCTACATAGAAATTGTTCCAGCTATTTTATCTCTAATGCAACTCACAGAATATCAAGTTGTAGGTCAATCTCGATAAACTTGTTCCTTCATCCCCTTGTATTATCTTTCTCTCTTTCTTTTGTTTCATCTGTACCCACATTTAATGTAATACAAAATGTTTGGTAAATGTACAATATGTATATAGATAATTTCCTTTTATTTATTTGGTTAATGTACACCACAACATTAAGTCTGTCTAGTCAGTTCTATCAAGAGTGGGAGTAGTGACCTGACTTACTCATCTCATAAAGTCATTGCAGCCTTGTATTTATAGTTTACATCCATATGTTGTACCACTAGTATGATCCATGTTGTCCTGATGTAATGCATTGTTTGACTCTTTTTTGCAAAAGTCAATAAAAGTATTATTAAAATAAGGAAAGATTGCATATTGCAGATAATTCAGTCCTAGAGATGGGCTCCATGACCAAGTGACTGACCATGGTTCAAGGATCAGCAGCAGGACAGGTGCAGTCATGAAATGTTCCTGAGTGCCTTTGAGCAACAGGTTGGTCATGTCCACAGCTACTTATCATTACTGAAGACTGGCCTACAGAGACTCCATTAAAGATGCATTTTGAATCATCTCATTTATAAGCAAAAGATTTGTTTGTAGACATCTTAGCTGGTTATAAAAAGAAAAATCCTAAAACTATTTTAATGCAATGGCTCCCAAATATTTTTTTCCTATTTGGAATTGTTTAGAGTCTCGTCGACCACTTAATAAAGTTTGTTAAGTGTCTGTGCAGGTCACAGTTTGTTGTTGAAATATATAGTATTGTATTGTATAGTACTGTGAAGCATATAATTACCAAATACCCTTCTAGTTGTTCCACAAACCACTGGGCTGGAGTTCATGAGCCACTTGTTTCCAAGTAATCCAGCAAAGGTCAGAAAAATGTCATTCCACTGGAGAAGGTACTGGCAACATACTCCTGTATCCTTGCCAAGAAAACCTTATGGATGAGCCTAACCAAACACAAGATGTGCCTGTTATGCTGTGATCCAAAGCATCACAGAGAATCATACATAACTGAAGTCTGTTTTGCACCTTTGAGATCCAGAAATTCAAGCTATGACGTAATGGCATGAGATCTCTCTCTCTCTCGAAAGAGAATAATCTCTTCTCATACACCTTTAATATTAAGGTAATCATCATAAAAATGGAAATCACCTGACCACCAATAGACTGCCAATGAGTGGATGGAAGAGTAAAGAAAAATAATAGGAATAAGTCTCTTTTTAAAAGACGTGGCTTGTTCTTTCAGAAAGGGGGTTTATACAGTTTTGCTCAAAAGTTTGCATATACTAGCAGAAATTGTATAATTTGGGCATTTATTTTGAAAAATTGACTGATCCTGCAAAAAAATGCCTTTTGTTGAAGGAGAGTGACCATATGACGCCATTTATTATAACATAGTTATTTGTCTCTTTTTTTAAATCATAATGATAACAGATGACTAGCGGGCACCCCCAGTGGTTTCCTTGACAATTGCGGGTATAAAAGGGAATCCTGAAGATTCCCTGGGCAGAGCAGGGTTTATGTGGGTTCTGGGGGTTTCCCCAGGCTCACAGAGCTTAAAAGCTTAATAATTCACCAGCCGCCACTGATATACAGTCAGGTCCATAAATATTGGGACATGGACACAATTCTAACCTTTTTGGCTCTATACACCACCACAATGGATTTGAAATGAAACGAACAAGATGTGCTTTAACTGCAGACTTTCAACTTTAATTTGAGGGTATTTACATCCAAATCAGGTGAACGGTGTAGGAATTACAACAGTTTGTATATGTGCCTCCCACTTTTTAAGGGACCAAAAGTAATGGGACAATTGGCTGCTCAGCTGTTCCATGGCCAGATGTGTGTTATTCCCTCATTATCCCATTTACAAGGAGCAGATAAAAGGTCCAGAGTTAATTTCAAGTGTGCTATTTGCATTTAGAATCTGTTGCTGTCAACCCTCAATATGAGATCCAAAGAGCTGTCACTATCAGTGAAGCAAGCCATCATTAGGCTGAAAAAACAAAACAAACCCATTAGAGAGATAGCAAAAACATTAGGTGTGACCAAATCAACTGTTTGCAACATCCTTAAAAAGAAAGAATGCACCAAGGAGCTCAGCAACACCAAAATACCCGGAAGACCACGGAAAACAACTGTGGCGGATGACCGAATAATTCTTTCCCTGGTGAAGAAAACACCCTTCACAACAGTTGGCCAGATCAAGAACACTCCCCGGGAGGAAGGTGCATGTGTGTCAAAGTCAACAATCAAGAGAAGACTTCACCAGAGTGATTACAGAGGGTTCACCACAAGATGTAAACCATTGGTGAGCTTTAAAAACAGGAAGACCAGATTAGAGTTTGCCAAACAACATCTAAAAAAGCCTTCACAGTTCTGGAACAACATCCTATGGACAGATGAGACCAAGATCAACTTATACCAGAGTGATGGGAAGAGAAGAGTATGGAGAAGGAAAGGAACTGCTCATGATCCAAAGCATACCACCTCATCAGTGAAGCATGGTGGTGGTAGTGTCATGGCGTGGGCATGTATGGCTGCCAATGGAACTGGTTCTCTATTATTTATTGATGATGTGACTGCTGACAAAAGTAGCAGGATGAATTCTGAAGTGTTTCGGGCAATATTATCTGCTCATATTCAGCCAAATGCTCATTGGACGGTGCTTCACAGTGCAGATGGACAATGACCCGAAGCATACTGCAAAAGCAACCAAAGAGTTTTTTAAGGGAAAGAAGTGGAATGTTATGCAATGGCCAAGTCAATCACCTGATCTGAATCCGATTGAGCATGCATTTCACTTGCTGAAGACAAAACTGAAGGGAAAATGCCCCAAGAACAAGTAGGAACGTAAGACAGTTGCAGTAGAGGCCTGGCAGAGCATCACCAGGGATGAAACCCAGCGTCTAGTGATGCCTATGCGTTCCAGACATCAGGCTGTAATTGACTGCAAAGGATTTGCAATCAAGTATTAAAAAGTGAAAGTTTGATTTATGACTGTAAATCTGTCCCATTACTTTTGGTCCCTTAAAAAGTGGGAGGCACATATACAAACTGTTGTAATTCCTACACCTGATTTGGATGTGAATACCCTCCAATTAAAGCTGAAAGTCTGCAGTTAAAGCACATCTTGTTCGTTTCATTTCAAATCCATTGTGGTGGTGTATAGAGCCAAAAAGGTTAGAATTGTGTCCATGTCCCAATATTTATGGACCTGACTGTATATATATATATATATATATATATATATATATATATATATACATATATTTGCTTTTCTTTATCTAACATAAAAGAAAAATGTAGAATAAGAAATCTCATTGTTACATAGTCATTTAGATTGAAAAAAGACTTTTAGTCCATCAAGTTCAAGCTTTTTAGATCTCCTCTGATCTGCAATATGCTGATTACTGGATCAATTAACAATTCATATATTACAAGCATCAGAGAAGATCTGAAAAGGCTGATAGAAGATAGAAGATGCTCAGGCTTACGCATTCGTCCTCAATTCTCCATTGTTCTAACCGAGACTGTTATCAAAGCAGGTGTTGAATCATATGTACAATGGCCTATTCTATAACCCAAAATTGTTGGCAGGCACAATATGGGACAAAGGACACATATATTTTGTAATAATTCATTTTAATACATGTAACCAGACTGTTCGCTCGCAGACAGAAAAATATCTACTTCCCCTCCAAAGGGATTTGCATAAATTAGAGAAATTGGTGACTAAATGACAGATGATATTTAATATGAATAAATATAAAGTTATGCATCTGGGAAGGAAAACTGGCCATACAATTTATAATCTTAATGGAGCAAATCTAGGGGTATCTGAAATTGAAATTGATTTGGGAGTGCTTGTGGACAACCACCTAGGTAACTTAATGCCAAGCAGCATCTGCAAAGGCAAGTAAAATATTAGCATGTATTAAGAAGGGTATAGAAGCAAGGGAAGCAAATATAATTCTGCCACTATACAAATCTCTAGTACGCCCTCATTTGGAATATGGAGTACAATTTTGGGCACCATTTCATAAAAATGACATTTTAGAGCTGGAAAAAGTACAGAGGAGGGCAACACAACTAATACGGGGAATGGAGGGGCTAAGTTATGAAGAAAGACTAACCAAATTAAAGTTATTTTCTCTAGAAAGAGGGGATATGATTACCTTATGTACATACATCCAGGGTCAATATAAGGCTTTGCCAAGTGATTATTTTGTGCCAAGAGGTTTTCAACTGACAAGAGGACATCCATTGAGATTAGAAGTAAAAAGATTTCACCTTAAAGAAAGAAAAGGGTTTTTCACAGTAAGGGTGGTTAATCTGTGGAATTCTCTACCAAGGGAGGTGGTGACAGCAGATTCAAAAGATAATTTAAATTATAGATATATTTAAATTGTAAATAAAAAGGGCATTCAGGGCTATCCTGGATAATTAGAGAGGGAGTAGTGATCCAGGGACGAATCAGATCACCAGTATCTGGGGTCAGGAAGGAATTTTATATTTTTTTCCCCTTTTGAGACAATTGGCAAAGTTGCACTTGGGTTTTTTCTGTTTGCGAGGAAGTCTGGATCAATTAACAATGTATCCGCATATTGCAGATAAGAGGAGATATAAAAAGGTTAAACTTGATGGACTAAAAAACATTTTTCAACCTCAATTACCATGTAGTTATGTAACTCACATTTTCTTTAAAAATGGTACATATATTATTAATTCGCCAAGGGTATGCAAACTTTTGAGCACAACTGTATTTATGGTGGAACTAGTGATAATGTTAAATCCTTGTGGGTTGAGCTAACTTCTGGAGGAACAAATCCTAAACAAACTGTTAGGAATATGCTATAAATCCTAAAATATAATTAAAAGTGAGGAAATGCAATTATTGTTACAGATTGGAAATACAGCTAAGCATGGGCAAGTTCTAATAATGAGAGATTTTAACGGCCCTGAAATAGGTTCTTAAGTACACTCAGAGATCATTATCTGGCCCAGGTTAACACCCTTCTAGACATGAAGCTATCTTGGATTTAGTCATCACATATAATATTTATATGGTTTCAAATGTTGAAATAGGGCAACCTTAGGGAATTCAAAAAGAAGTTGTAAGAGGCCAACAAAATCTCTTAATTTTAAGAGCAGCAATATAACTTATACACTGTGACAAAGAACTGACAGGTACAAATACTGAAAATAAATGGACAACATTGAAGTCCTTACTAAATATGACCGCAATAAAATTTGAAGCAATTTGTCAATGCTGTGCCACACAATGCAAGGTTATGTGACCTCTGAGCACATTCAGCGCTCATCGCGAGCCCCTCGCTAAGCACCTTTGGCACTCTTTGCGTGGCCTCTGCCCCTGTGTACTTTACAGGACCCGCAATGAGCGCATTCGGCGCTCATTACTTGCCCCGCAATGAGCGGTTTTGCGGCGCTCATCGTGAGCCCCACAATGAGCGGCTTTGCGGCGCTAATCGCTGTGCGATCCCTGCAATATTTAACATTGCGTTACCAACAACCCTGCAATTACGACAACTAAATATGTGATGGCTTAACAATGATTTAAATATTATGATGTGGAGCAAAAAAACAGGCATTTAGATTATACAAGAGGGAACAGAGATTACTTGAAGAGAGTACAAGGAAATGAACAGGGCTTGAAAAAGAGCTATTAGACTGGCTAATATAGTAACTGGAAATTTAATTTCAAAATAGAGTAAAACTAGCCTTCATTTTTTCAAATATATTAAGGCCAGGAAGAAAGCTATAGGAACATTGCAATGTGACACAGGCTGTCTGATAATTAGTGACCAGGAAAAGGTAGATGAGCTAAATAGGTTCTTTTCTTCGGTATACACAAGGGAGGTACCAGTGGTTGGGACACTGCAACATAATGGGGCTACACTACCTTCACCAAATAACTGGTAAATACAGCAAGAAATCCAAAAGAGGTTGTAAAAAAATAAATGTTAATAAGCACCATTTTTATTTCAAATGGAATTTTTTTTCTGTTTGCCTTCCTATGGAGCAATTAGCAATTAATCCACGTTTTACAAAGGTTCAGAGGAGATCTAAAAAGGTTGAACTTGATGGAATATAGGTGTTTTTTTTTCAAAATCAGTTACTATTTAACAGTTTAGAAAACCAATACCCAGTGTTCTTCACAGACAAATGTATTTCCCAAAGGAGGAAAAATGTGCACTGATTGTGGGCAGCGAGACAAGGTTTGTGTACTGTTTGTGGTTCTGTCATGTAGAGCTGGACAGGATGCTCCCTTTCCCCAGCTTATGTATCCATTTAATTAATTTAATCAAGGCATCCCAGACCATCCCCAATGCAATGAAGGCTCTGAAATAAATGTGGATACCACTGTGATCAATAACATAAAGGATAATAACCTAATATTGGCCACCATATTTATATGGATATAAAACATTCCCAAGCATATTTTTTATCCATATTTTTCATGGCTGCTAATATTGTTAGTTTGGTACATACTTGACAAACATTTGTTTTCTTGAGCTGCAGTGGTCCTTTAATAAGGGTAATGCAGGGATTTAACTGTGAAAAAGACTAACCAAATTAGATATACGGTAATTACCTTACATAAATGTATCCAGTTTCTATTTTCCTTACAGATTTTCGGTTAACAAGAAGGCATCCCTTGAGCTTAACAGAAAAGTAGATTTCATTTGTTAAACTCTTTACCGAACTAGGCTGTGACAGCAGATTCAAAAGATAACTTAAAATAAAGGGTTATATTTTTGAATAAAACAAGAATCCAGTGTTATGTTACAAAACTAAAATAGGATGTCTATTGATACAGAGAGGAATTAAATGCCAGTATTTGGGATTAGAAAGGTTTTGTTTTTTTTTCTTTTTTGAGAAAAAGGGATCATTGGAGATCTAAATAAATTGGCCTTGATGGACTAAAGGCCTTTTTCAACCTTAATTACTATGTTACCTCTTTTGAAAGAAATCACAGATTTTAGGGGAAAGACCCTGTGTTATTGCCATGACCATGTCCCAGTCCTTCTCTGGTTCCTCCTGTTATTTACTTACAAAGTCCAGGAGAAAGACAAAAACCTAGAGTCATTTTTACAGAATATGTCACAAAAATCAAGCTTACTTATGATAAAGAATGACTGCAACAGTCCTTAATAGTGCTTAATTTTATTCAGCATTAGTTCTCATCTTTAACCACCATTCAAAATATTGAAAGGGGTGT
Organism: Discoglossus pictus; assembly: GCA_027410445.1. Classification (NCBI taxonomy): domain Eukaryota; kingdom Metazoa; phylum Chordata; class Amphibia; order Anura; family Alytidae; genus Discoglossus; species Discoglossus pictus. Next base: position 81,975,950 of record CM050170.1, read on the forward strand.
ATTTCCACTCTAGTCACCATGCAGTGCATGTCAGTATATGATTGCGGGAGCAAACAATCCAAATAAATCACTCTCACACAAAGCTATTTATTTAAATATCTATCTATTGATCGATCTATCTACCTGCCTGCCTATCTGTATACCTACAAATCTATCTATTTGTATAATTATCTATCTAGTTGTATAATTATCTATCTATATATCTATCAAGACCCATAGATGAGAGGCCCACATATCCATAATTCCCCTGCTTTAACTTACAGGAGCAATTTCAAGGTTGTGACTTTATATTCATCTCAGCACCAAGGAATTCAGATCAGAACATCAATAAAGATGAAGCAGGAAAATCAGATGAGCAACACCATTCATTTAGTGTAGAGACATAGTTTATTCCTCTTACACAGGTATTTAACAATCCCAAAATAAACCATCCCCCAGTTCTAGTCCATCCTCTTGGGCAAAATAGACTTGTTTGATCTACCCCCATGGGTGCCAGATCTGATTTGTTTTACTACCCCAGAGGGGCAATAAACTAACTTCTATGTCCTTATCAGCAATAGGCGTACCATATGATTTACAGGATTAATCAGACACATAAATTAGATACCTGAAGTGCCTTTTGAACTCTATATTAGCACAATGAGTTTTTCCTCTCAATGTGTAACCCATATCTTCACCTTTGTGCAATCTCTGACAGAACAAACATTTCAGGGGGTAATAAACGTTGTCCTGTTGGCAATCTTTTGGTTTATCTGGGGGTCATATATACATTAAAATTTTTGAAGAAACGTTTGGGCTAACAAATGGAAGAAAGTGTATCTCTGTTAGTTACAATAAAATAACATTATTACAGCGCACATAACATCATATAGTAACCCCAACAATAAACATACATACATATACGTATTATGCCTTCTTATTACCTTTGTAGCACTTTTTGTATTGCTAGATGTAGGCTCTGAAACAGGTAAGTATGCATTTTCCCAAATCAGTAGTTTACTGGAATACAACTCAAGTGAAAACAAAATGTTCACTAAATGGAAGTGAAGGTTGAGATAGGATGTTTACTGCGCATGAAGGTGCGATGATGTAAGCATACAGCGTGCGTGCTTTTGATGCATGCTCTTGTACGTGTTCGCCTTTTAATTTGCTTACTAATATTAATAACTAGCGAATTGCCCGTCAAAAAATGACGGCAATCAAATCGTAAGGTAGCTAATGCTGTTTGGTGTGTAATACTAAAATATATAGTAGATGAATAAATGAATATACTTTACCTATTTTGAAGCATTGTGTTGAAGAGCTGACAATCTGTTTTCATATTGCTGCAGCATTAGTGGCGTGTAGCTGCTGTGTAAGCGTGATGAATGCGTGCAGTGTAAGAGTGTGCGTGCGCGAGACGAAACCGTTAGCGTAGTGGTGTACTTCCGCATTGGCGTAAAATGGCGGGTTATCTGTGTTATGGGTGTTTGCGGATTAGCCGTCGGTGCTTCGTGGTGTTTTTCGAGTTTCGGGTGTTGTTTTGCGAGTGTGTTGTGGTGTTTTTTACGTGTTGAGAGTGCTGTAGCCTCGTTTTCGTTTTGTTCGGCGGCCATTTTTTCTCTCGCATATCAAATTTTTTATTGTCCAAACTCTTTTATTTTTATTGAAACGAAGGTGTAAGTTGCATTTTTGAGGTCCTGGATGCTCCCTGTTGCTGTAGGTAAGTTTTTTATGTATGTGCTGTGTGTATGTATTGTGTTTTTAATTTTGTAATGTTCGCGAGTTGCGTCCGAGTGTTGCGAGGCTGTAATGTGTGTGAACGTGTGTGGTATGGTGTTTGCGAGTGTCGTAATGTGTGTGCCGTGTTATTTGCGTTGCGACGTTTATGGCCTCCAGCCCATGATGCCATGTCCCCCCAGGCTAAGCCTTCATGTCCCCCAAGGCCAGGCCTTCATGGGCCCGATCAGACCCATCAGACTACTTACATTCATCGAAGCTGTTCAGAAAATGTGCTGGCAGGGGAGACATGGCGGAGGTGAATTGAGATGCTCCAATTAATGTAAGTAGTCTGATGGGTGTAATGGGGCATGGAGTTCTGCTCCCTCTCTCCAGCGGCGGGGTATTGTGGGGAGGAGGTGGCTGCAGGGCCTCAGCGTGAGCAACGGGCTGTACGCTGCGAGCAAGGGCCTCAGTTGCTGGGATGGAGCGCCTTCGGCGCTCCATCCCAGCAACTGAGGCCCTTGCCCGCGCCCCTCGCTACGCGAGCCCGCAAGCGTGAGCAACGGCCCGTACGCTCACAACTATATATGTGATGTGATATATATATATATAATGTGTAAATATATATAATATAATGTGTGTATATATAAATAAATATATTATATAAATATAATGTGTATATATATATATATATATATATATATATATGTATATATATATATATATATATATATATATATATATATATATATATATGTATATAATGTGTATATATATATATATATATATATATATATGTATATAATGTGTATATATATATATATATATATATATATATATATGTATATAATGTGTGTGTATATATATATATATATATATATATAGTGTATATATATATATATATAATGTGTATATATATGTGTGTATATATATATATGTGTGTATATATATATATATATATATATATATATATATATATACACACATATATATACACATTATATATATATATATATATACATATATATATATATATATATATATATATATATGTATATGTTGTATAATGTAAATAAGAAGCCATCTAGAGTATATTGATTTCACATAAAAGTCCAGGTCCTCAGAGATAATTCTCCCTACCACAATATTTAAATATATATACATTAAATGTGACACGTAAACTTTAAAAAAACAGTTCTATCTTTCCATTTGTTTTTGCAGAGTGAGAGACAGCTATATTATATATTAGACTCGCCCCCTAATGTGCTGAGTGGCTACTGCTTGTGCTGCTGAGCATTCTGGGACTTGAAGTTTTGTGCAGTGAGTTCTGGTACACCCACTTCCGTTTTTTTATTAGCGCGACGCGAGGGGCCGCGGGCTCAGGTAAATACAGTGATTGAGTATCCAGTTGGTGACCAGGAGGGCCTCAGTTGCTGGCATGGAGCGCCTTCGGCGCTCCATGCCAGCAACTGCGGCCCTCGCAAGCGTGAGCAACGGCTTAAGCAAGCTCGTATGCTCACAACTATATATGTGATATTTTATTGGCCTAAATGGTGTGATGGAACATACTATTTTCTGTAAGTGGAACTACTATAAAAGCTTATGATTTGTATATATTTAGATTGTAAATATATTGTATATATTTAGATTGTAAGTTTGCGTGTTTTCAATTGTGTGTCCGTGTCTTGGAAACAAGCACTATGTACATTTGATTATATGCTCAAAAACAGGGCCCTCCATTCTTTAAGGTGTTAAGTTTGTTTTTTGCCATGTACTATTAACCCCCTGTACAGCGCTACGGAATATGTTGGCGCAATATAAATAAAGATAATAATGATATATATTTGATGTCAGTAGCAGACATTGTGAATGTTTTTCTATTGCTGATCCATGCACGTCCAAATAATGCGAACAAAATCAGAGGCCTCTGTGTTTTCGTATCATGACTGGGTTTTGGAGCAGAATGTCAGTTTGTGGATATGTTTTTCTTCTACATTATCTGGTTATATGTTCTAATTATATTAGGTGTATAACTATCTATCAAGTTGTATAATTATCAATCTATCTTTCTATCTAGTTGTATAGATGACCTTTGTCAATCCTATTAATTACTAAGTATGGTATGTCATACTAGGATTTAAATAATCAAAAACCACACCTACAATTAATTAACCATTCACATGACTACACTCTTAAACCCCAGTGTATTGTTAATCATTTTGATTCTATATGATATTTACTTTGAACAGGCTGTACAAAACAAAGTGTATTGTTTCAGGTAATAAAAAGAAAGTCTTGAGCTCTCGCAATCCTTGCTGCCACAAATATACCAAGAAATGCTGGGTATTATGAGGCTGTTTTATGGGTCGAAGCAAATCATTTTTACTGCTGATGTATCTGAACTATAGCCCTGCATATTCTTTGCCCATAACAAACATGGCGACTCCGACCTTTGTGAATGACGTGAATGCGTTGGAGCATGCGTGTTGACGTTACCTTGCTTGTTCGACGTGCGATCTTGTAGAAGGAAGCAAGTTACTGATTAGAGCTGTGAGTTTGCCTAGAGATGTATAGAGTGTACGTGGGGTTTATATGTATGTCGGTTATTATGGGGTGGGTTATATATAATTATATAGTGTATTTATTTGTGATAATGGTTACATTACATGAAATGATGTTAAAGAGACAAAGCTTTATGTGGTATCAGGTACCTATCTGCTACTAATGCAAGTGACAGACATGCCCTGACTATAGAGAGCATGTATTACACTCTGCACTAATGGTTTATGTATAAATGCTACGACCACCCACTACATGCTACTTATGGCAAGATCTGCACATATTATTTGTGAAAGTTGCAAACATAAGCTTAAAGGGACACTGTCACCCCAACAGGCAGCTGCTTTCATTTTAAAAGAGCATTATACATTTATTTAATTCCTGGTATATTTATACATTGATTTTGTGGCTTCTGTATGCTAATGTGTGGCTCAGAGCGCTTGATAAGGTTGAGATCCGAGGGGTCTAACTGCCAGATAATATTGCAGGTCTTTAGTTTGGCCACTAAAGAGACAGACAGGCAGACTGTAAGCTTATAAGCCAATAAAAGCAGCTGATTAATATGCATGAGCCACTCATTCTCATATACAAGATGCCTTTGAAAAAACGACAAAAGTAGCGAAACGGCCGTTAGGCTATAGACTTAGGGAAACTTTTCCCTTTTCAGAAAATGTATTTAATGCTAGACTCACTTATGATGTGATATGGAAGGGCATAGTGAATATGAAATTGGTTTCCTTCCTTATGGTTACATCCTCTAAAAGCCATTGATAGAGATTAAGGGATTCTTCATAAGGAAAATGTATATGTATAGATTTATGTATAGGTTTAATGTTGTTTTTATCTCACGATGATTATGATAAAATACATGAGCCGCACATATCCACATATAGTGTTTATAGCATTGATTCTGCACTATTAAGTGTATTAGACATATCATGGATTGTAGAACGTCTCTAAATACTGACCATAAACTCTAACCGTAACCCTAACACTAAGAACAAATTCAACAAAGTCTCGCAACCTGCTGGCCGCTGCACGCCAATGCGCTGGCGGGGAGATAACTGCAAAAGTCAAAAAAATTCAGTGTCTTTCTATCTATGTAAGTGACATTAGCCATATTTGTAGCTGCTGTTAGCCTTCCGGACAGGAGGACCCATTGATGTCATAGGCCTGATCTTTCCGCTATCCCTTTGGATTTATAAGGATACAGTTTCTACACAATTTATTAGCCTTGAATGTATTTATCAAAGTCTACTATTCATAATTGTGGCGTGATTATTTAAAAATAAAGTTGGTTCCTTTTCGTTTATAGTAGTATGTGCGTGTCCGTGCCCTGCACCACAGTGGTGAAAAGGAAGTAGTGCAGGCAAAAAAACATATTCCTTGCTCACTGTGCCTTAGGGAGTTATCAGCTACACCTCACTGATGAGGCCCAAGGAAGGCCGAAACGTATGTCTGGTGAGTGGGACCAGACTGATATACTACAGGATATTTTTCCCTGTGAAAGGCACAAGTAAGCTAAAATAGGTTGCTCCCAGAGTGGGTTATCATGTCCACAGAGCTAACCTATTAAGGTTAGTTCGTTCTCTGATTGAGCACCTATAAATTTGTTTTTTGTTTAAAAAAAATTATTCCCCCTCAAGATGCGACACGTCGGAGGTTGGAATAATTCTTTGCCTGCACTACAACTTTTCACCACTTCAACACTGTGGCGCAGGGCACAGACACGCGCACACATGAGCTACTATAACAGAATAGGTCCTAAAGTTGATATTTTATGGTTCTCATAGAAAACAAATCCTTACTTAGTGATTTTATACGTTTGAATGGTGTCAGGCAGTTTTTGAGGTCCTTAATGTATCCCCTCTTGTGCCTTTAGTGTGATCTAGATGGACTCAAGCTGACGATGGATGAGAATCACCAGACCGTCAGGACCATAGGAATGTGGGAAGGCTCAGGTAATGTATTCTTTCTCTTATACGGCCAGTATAAAGCATCATGCAGTAAAGCATCATGGGATGTATAGTGTTTTTTTTTCTTTTTTGTGTTAACTGAATAAAAGTTATGTTTTATAATTAAGTATATGTATTTTATTTTTGAGCTCTGTCACTTTTTTGGTCTTCCAACTTTCTAGTTTTGATGTAGGTGTATCATATACCTACTCATCATCGATATACATTGTTCCCACCACAAGGAAGCAGCTTGGGTTGTGGTGCTCTGGATTTCTGAACTGTGCTGCTGTTCTTTTGAACGTTAGTATATGGGTAAACGTACTTGAACACACTTTCTATTGGTTAGGACAAGGTGCCTATGTAGGCAGCTCTGGGGGTGTGGAAACCAATCTTTTTTTATATAATAATGTAAAACTAGCGACTTGCCCGTCAAAAATGACGGCAATAAAATGTTAAGACTGGCAATGCTGCTGCCACACAATGCGAGGCCCTCACTCATCGCGGTCCTTGCAATGAGCGTCTTCGGCGCTCATTGCAGGACTCTTTTCCATCACTGCAGGCCTTGTCCAACCCACCACTTTCATGCTTCGCACTGAGCACCTTCGGCTCTCATTGCAAGCCTCTCACCCCCCTCTACTCTGTGTGGCGTGCAATGAGCACCTTTTGGCATTGTACACCTTTATATCCAATAGCTGGTGCTACAAAAACTATTTCCACTGTTGTAATTTACCCTTACATCCAACAGATGGCACTGTAGGAATGCAGCTTATATTTCCACATCCAAATGATGGCGCTCTAATAAGTTATTGTTATGACTCCTTAGCACCAATAGATGCGGTGTAACGATTCAGTAATGTATTATTACTACAATGAGCACCACATGAGCTCATTGCGAGGCCCGCAGGAGTTAGGCTGAAATGAGCGCCAAAGGCTCAAGGCGGTGGGAAAAAGACCCCCGGATGCATTAGATACATTGGATTTAATAATAAATAAAATGTAATGTAACAAAATAGGTAAAACGTCAAGGGGGGTGAATACTTTTGCAAGGCACTGTATTCATAAAGAGAGTCTTCCATTTTCTCTAAAAATGTTTTATGCCCAAGGCTTACATACATAGCAGCTACTGTTACTTTGTTACATATTTTACAAGTGCTCTTTTTCAACTACTGTTGCCTTTTACCTTGAGTGTCTATGTGTCTACATATGTATGCATACTTCGAATATCGCGTGACTTGCCATAGAAGTTGGTTATAGAATATTATTAATCTGATTGTTTATAATAAAGATACACATAGTTTCTTATACAGAAACAGTATTTACTAATCCAAAACAAAATGAACATACTTAATATATGTGACTCAGATGTTGTGTACTTTTACAGGAGGCAGTCACCCAAACAACATAAAAAAAGCCTATACTTTGTCCTAGTGTTGTTACTCTACAGTAAATAATTCCTTAAATATTCAGCATTGTTAGTGTGGCTCCTTTATGTGAGGCTTTGCATGCTAATTTGTACCTGAGAGCACTTAATGAGGGTGGGGAATGGGATCTAACCACATGATAACACTGGGGCACATTGTTTGCCATCTTAGAAACAAGCAAGCAGACATTAATACAACAAAACTGATAATTAGTATTAATTTGCATATTAAAGCCACACAAAAATGTTGAATATTTCAATAATGATTGATGTCAGAACCAAATGGCTAGCACAGTATATAGTCATTTATAAATAGTTGGCAGATTCCTTTTAATGTGTATGCTGAGTATATGAAGCAGATCTATATAAACATGTTTCATTTTATATTGTAACTAATAGACTTCCATAATGAAAACCGGCATTCTGACTTAATTAATGAGGAAGGAGAATATGAGCGAGAAGAAAAGGAAATTCATCCAGATTCTTTCAAGGGTAAGTGATATAGATAATTTATCTGTGTTTATGGGCAGACTTATTAAGTTTGTGTAATGTCAGAATATTTTGTTAATTATATTATTTTACGTGTTGGATAAAAATAACTTTAAAATGCATGACATTTTTGGACTAGTTTGTAAAGATCATACTTAAAACCTTACAAAAGTTATTTTTTATATGAAAAGTATGAAAAATGCATTGAAATGAAACACAATGGGAATGTTTTCTCTTCCTCTGTCCTTGTGTTTTAAGAGAGAGTGGGACAGTGAGCCTTTTGAATGTCTGAATGGCAACATATTTAGTAAATAGTTTAATTTAGAGAGTCAAAGGAGACAAGGTGGTGGTACATACACATAACTAGATAACTAATTTAGCATGGGTGTAATGTTTCATGCTCCTTCTGGATTGCTACCTTGTCGTGGTGTAGGGGCTTGTGTACCTCAGTGAAGCTGTGAGCTATACTATGTAGGGTCACCAAAGATGGGCAGATCATAGCAGACAGGTCAGACAAATTGCAGTCCACTGGAGAAGGAATTGGCAACTTTTAATTAAAAAAATTTAAAACTGTTTTTAAAGTTTGTCATGATCTGGGAGCAACTGGAAGTCTCACCGGTTAGGCTCCTAGCTTGAAGCAGGCTCCTCTCTTCCTCGATACCCGGTACTGGAACAGGATGGCGATCTTGTCCGGACCTGGTTTTCCACAGTTTACGCCTTCTGTTTCCCAATAAAGACATACATTCTTACCATATGTGTCCCCAACAGGGCACAATACTTTAATACATTATGAAAAGTAACCTTTAATACAAACTTAGTCAAAGTTGTGTTTTGGCCCTGGAGGCCATTCTCTGTGAGGCTAAGATTGGCTACCCACTGATCTTTCCCCCGTTAATTATCAGCTAAACAGGTCTAATGAGTCTGCCTTCCTCGTCTTCAGTTAGATAAACTTTCTTGTTCCTTCATACCAACACCAAGCAAACAAATAGTCACAATCTCTCTGCTGATATATACTTTGTATGTCTGATAATTCTGCTCTGGTGTAGTCGCTAACCTCGGTACTGTTCAAACGGTGTACCCTCCTCAGAAAGCTTATGGAGAAAATATCATATGCCGTTTTCTCCCCAGCCCTATTTAGGAGATCACTCCACCCACATAATCAAGCCCGGCTTGAGAAACAAATAACACACAAACATACATTGTAGAACCATTTACCTATCCTATGGGTTTGAACTTCTCCATTCTTCTTCACTGCCATTTGGCGTATCAATCCTGTTCCACACTTATTCAAACCTCTGTCAGCTATTCTGGTACACACACTGACCCATATTTTCAACACCTCCCTCTCAAACATGCCTTGGTCACACTTCTCCTCAAAAAGGCCTCCATTGATCCTACCTGACTCTTTCACCTTATATGCCTTTTTCCTTTTTGTTTCCAAACTTCTGGGAGACTAGTCTTGTTACGTTTCCTACATTTTCCCAGCTCTACTCTCTTTTTTTACGCCTTTACAGTCCATATGAACAGCTCAGACAAAGGTAACAAATTACTTGCATTGGGGCAAGGAAGTAGGCCGTAATCTATTTGTATTCTGGTTGACCTATCTGCTGCCATTAATACTGTTGATCACACATTCCTGCAACACAATCTTCACAGTACTGGTATATTCACAGTATCCTACCTCAATAATCTGACTTTGTTCTCTATCTCCAACTCCTATTCCTCCCTATCAAAATGTCTATTGGTGTGCATTAGGGATCTGTATTGGGCCATTTTCTCTTTGATCCCTACCCTTGTCGCTTGATGAACCCATCACATTCTTTGGTTTCAAATATCACCTATATCAGCGATGGGCAGCTTGGTGCTAACAAGGACTACCAATGGTCTAGGATTTCAGTCGCTCTACTTGTGTATTCACCTTTGTTACTCCGTTTTACTCATGTTGATTAAGCCTGTTAGTGGCACTGATCTATATGTTTTTGTCACACAACTCTCCTTTTTTTTGCCATGACATTGCCTTACACCCACAGTTCAAGAGAAGGTGAAGAAGGAGTCTATTAATGCAGTTGAGTGGCCGTCCATTGTCTCAAAGTTTTAATGGTAAAAAATCGAGCTCCTATTACTTCCTCGAAAAATGTGGCCCTTTTAGTCAAGTTACATTTAAACATAAACATATAAAGTTTATAGCACTTCTTATTGCCAATTGTCTTTATAGTGAGAAGTGTAGTGTAAGAAGAATTACCAATATATACAATTATTTGTTAAAATATATAAAAACATACATATTGAACTGGCTCTGTATTAAATGGGTGGGGGTTAAATATAGTTTGGTGACATGGGGGCCTCCTTGCTCAAGATGTGCCGGTTGCTCCTCTGATAGTCAGCCAAAGACGGTCTTCTCAGTGCCAGACAATCCACTAGGATCCACTGGAGGAAGATATTGTTGTTAAATAAAAAGGTTCTTAGACTTTGGGAGAACACTCTGGAACTATTATATAGTCCAACATTAGCTATAACACTTGATTACATGGAATCGGGGTACATTTATTTGAGGGTTACACACAAGAAATTTGAAAAACTTTCAAAAAGCATCTTTGACCCCCCCTACCAGACCAATCTCCACATTTAGGTACAATGAACATTGTTGCAAGATTCAAATGGAAGAGATTATGTAGCTAAGATACCCAAGTCAGACACTGTGATGATATTAATTATATCTTGCATCAAATAATTCTTAGGAAATGAATTTGGGATTATAATATACTAGGAACTTGTCTGTTAAAAATTAAGGGATTACAATTGTAAGGCTGGCAATGCTGTTTTCCACACAATGTGAGGCTTTCTCTCATCTGAGCACCTTTGGCGCTCATTGCGAGCCTCTCCCCCCCATGTACATCAACTTTCCTGCTTTGCAATGACCACCTCGACGAAGGCTGCCTTCGGTGCTCATTGCAAGCCTCTCCCACTTGCTGTGCTAATTGCAAGCCTTTCCTCCCGGCTACTGTACGGGCCGCTCATTGCAGGGTTTGTTAACCTGCAAGTTTTGTGCTTGAGAATGCCATGTGTCTCTTTCCACCAATCCCCCCCCTGTCCCTTCCCTGTGTCTTTCTGCTCTGTGTGTCTGCTGAATGTTTGCGTGGTGCCCAGTGACTGCCGATGGTTTTATTTTCAAAGTCCTGCGTGCCTGGCGTTCTTCGCGTAAGTGTTACTGTCTTTGCCATCGTGTCTTTTCTAAGTTAGCATGCCTAGCTTTGCTCAGCCTCGGTTTCATCCTGTTTCAGTTTTTTTACGTTTTTCGTCATTGCAAAGCCTGCAATGAGCTCCTATGCTTTGCGAGGCTTGCAAGTGCGTTACCAACATCACAAAGATCCACAACTACAGCCAGGTCCATAAATATTGGGACATCGACACAATTCTAAACTTTTTGGCTCTATACACCACCACAATGGATTTGAAATGAAACTAAGATGTGCTTTAACTGCAGACTTTAAGCTTTAATTTGAGGGTATTTACATCCAAATCAGGTTAACGGTGTAGGAATTACAACAGTTTGTATATGTGCCTCCCACTTTTTAAGGGACCAAAAGTAATTGGACAATTGGCTGCTCAGCTGTTCCATGGCCAGGTGTGTGTTATTCCCTCATTAGCCCATTTACAAAGAGCAGATAGAAGCTCCAGTGTTCATTTCAAGTGTGCTATTTGCATTTGTTGCTGTTAACTCTCAATATGAGATCCAAAGAGCTGTCACTATCAGTGAAGCAAGCCATCATTAGGCTGAAAAAACAAAACAAACCCATCAGAGAGATAGCAAAAACATTAGGTGTGGCCAAATCAACTGTTTGGAACATACTTAAAAATAAAGAACGCACCGGTGAGCTCATCAACACCAAAAGACCCGGAAGACCACGGAAAACAACCGTGGTGGATGACCGAAGAATTATTTCCCTGGTGAAGAAAACACCCTTCACAACAGTTGGCCAGATCAAGAACACTCTCCAGGAGGTAGGTGTATGTGTGTCAAAGTCAACAATCAAGAGAAGACTTCACCAGAGTAAATACAGAGGGTTCACCACAAGATGTAAACCATTGGTGAGCCTCAAAAACAGGAAGACCAGATTAGAGTTTTCCAAACAACACCTAAAAAGCCTTCACAGTTCTGGAACAACATCGTATGGACAGATGAGACTAAGATCAACTTGTACCAGAGTGATGGGAAGAGAAGAGTATGGAGAGGGAAAGGAACTGCTCATGATCCAAAGCATACCACCTCATCAGTGAAGCATGGTGGTGGTAGTGTCATGGCATGGGCATGTATGACTGCCAATGGAACTGGTTCTCTTGTATTTATTGATGATGTGACTGCTGACAAAAGCAGCAGGATGAATTCTGAAGTGTTTCGGGCAATATTATCTGCTCATATTCAGCCAAATGCTTTAGAACTCATTGGACGGCGCTTCACAGTGCAGATGGACAATGACCCGAAGCATACTGCAAAAGCAACCAAAGAGTTTTTTAAGGGAAAAAAGTGGAATGTTATGCAATGGCCAAGTCAATCACCTGATCTGAATCCGATTGAGCATGCATTTCACTTGCTGAAGACAAAACTGAAGGGAAAATGCCCCAAGAACAAGCAGGAACTGAAGACAGTTGCAATAGAGGTCTGGCAGAGCATCACCAGGGATGAAACCCCGCATCTGGTGATGTCTATGCGTTCCAGACTTCAGGCTGTAATTGACTGCAAAGGATTTGCAACCAAGTATTAAAAAGTGAAAGTTTGTTTTATGACTGTTAATCTGTCCCATTACTTTTGGTCCCTTAAAAGTGTGAGGCACATATACAAACTGTTGTAATTCCTACACCGTTCACCTGATTTGGATGTAAATACCCTCAAATTAAAGCTGAAAGTCTGCAGTTAAAGCACATCTTGTTAGTTTCATTTCGAATCCATTGTGGTGGTGTATAGAGCCCAAAGGTTAGAATTGTGTCGATGTCCCAATATTTATGGACCTGACTGTATATATGTGATTACTGTAATATGTTACTATTATAATATACTAGCGAATTGCCCATCAAAAAAGGACGGGCATGAAATTGTAAGCCAGGGAATGCTGTTTTAGAAATAATGGAAAACGTTTTTACCATGAGGACCTTCGGCGCTCATTGCGATGCTTGCGCGGAGAGCCTTCGGCACTCATTGCGTGGCTGTTGGCTGTTGGATGTTTTTTGTTTTTGTTATTACAGGGGCTTTTGCTGTCATTGTAAGGTTGGAGCTGATGTGCTTTTTGCGCTTATTGCAAGGCTGTTCCCTGGTGCATTTTGTGTGGTATGAGCAGCGTTGGCATTGGTTGTGAGGCGCGCGGTGAACGTCTTTTGTGTTTGTTGCGCTCATTTTTTAAAAAATTTTTTTTGGTGTATATATATTCTTGTATGCCAATGAAATAATGAATACATTTATATACTTTACCTATTTATAAGTATAATATCTGCTCATGGATTGAGAGCTGGCTAAAAGACAGGAAGCAACGGGTTGTTGTAAATGGAACATACTCCGATTGGACTAATGTGATAAGTGGGGTTCCTCAGGGTTTAGTATTAGGTCCTCTCCTTTTTAACATATTTATTAATGACTTAGAGGTGGGATTGGAGTGTGGTGTCTCCATTTTCGCTGATGACATGAAGTTGTGCAAGGTAATTAAATCAGATAATGATGTGCTTTCCCTCCAAAGGGATTTACATAAAATTGAGGAATGGGCATCTAAATGGCAGATGAGAATTAATACGAATAAATGTAAAGTTATGCATCTGGGAAGGAAAAATAGCCATGCAATTCATAATCTTAATGGAGCAAATCTAGGTGTATCAGATATTGAAAGGGATTTGGGAGTGCTTGTGGACAACCACCTAGGTAACAGTGCTGTGTTTTTAATGTTTTCAGGTGCGCACGGTTCGGCCGCTAAGGCTGTATTTTTGCGAGTTTGTAATGTTTTTTTTCTAAGTACCACTTCTCGTATTTTTGTCTCCTAAGTCCGTAAATTTTCCGTTCTAAGTCCTGCGGTTCGTATTTTTTTGTGTAATTCCGTATATAGTGATTACATGTTAGATGTATTTTGGTAAAGTGCCGCTTGTGTGGGTGTTTGTAACCGCGTGTGAGGCGCAGTAGAGCCTCCACCTCCGCAATTGCGGCCCCTCGCTCTGCGAGGCTCCGCATTTGTGGCCTGCAATGAGCCTTTGGCTCATTGCATTCGACGTGGGAGCCTCTACCTCCGCAAATGTGGCCCCTCGCTTTGCGAGGGTCCGCATTTGCGGACCAAACTGCGTCCCTCGCTTTGCAAGGGACAGAGTTCTTGCGAGCTTGCTTCGTGAGCTCGCAAAGCGTGACAACGATTCGTAGTTTGACAAATATTATATGTGATTATTAATATATATTGGAACTTCACTCTCTTCAAAATGTTTGCTGTATCAATGGAATTCTTTCAACTTATTATTTCTATATAATATTAGTAGTAACAATAAGTTAGGATCTACTGTATTGTTCTGTCTGTAAGACACCCCCATGTATAAGATGATCCCTATTTTTGGAGCTCAAAATTCATAAATAAACAAATGTGTATTTTATAAGTTTTGTATGTGTTTACAGTGCCTTGTAAAAGTATTCACCCCCTTGACTTTTTACCTATTTTTTACATTACAGCCTTAAGTTAAATGTTTAATATTTAATCTGAATCTTATGTGATGGATCAAAACACAATAGTCTATGTTGGTGAACCGAAATGAGAAAAAAATATACATAAAACTATTTTTTAGAAATAGAAAACAGAAAATTGGCATGTGCATATGTATTCACCCCCTTTTGTTATGAAGCCCATAAAAAGCTCTGGTGCAACCAATTACCTTCAGAAGTCACATAATTAGTGAAATGATGTCCACCTGTGTGCAATCTAAGTTTCACATGATCTGTCATTACATATACACACCTGTTTTGAAAGGCCACAGAGGCTGCAACACCTAAGCAAGAGGCACCACCAACTAAACACTGCCATGAAGACCAAGGAACTCTCCAAACAAGTAAGGGACAATGTTGTTGAGAAGTACAAGTCAGGGTTAGGTTATAAAAAAAATATCCAAATCTTTGATGATCCCCAGGAGTACCATCAAATCTATCATAACCAAATGGAAAGAACATGGCACAACAGCAAACCTGCCAAGAGACGGCCGCCCACCAAAACTCACGGACGGGGCAAGGAGGGCATTAATCAGAGAGGCAGCACAGAGACCTAAGGTAACCCTGGAGGAGCTGCAGAGTTCCACAGCAGAGACTGGAGTATCTGGACATAGGACGTCAATAAGCTGTATGCTGCATAGAGTTGGGCTTTATGGCAGAGTGGCCAGAAGAAAGCCATTACTTTCAGCAAAAAACAAAATGGAATGTTTTGAGTTTGCGAAAAGGCATGTGGGAGACTCCCAAAATGTATGGAGGAAGGTGCTCTGGTCTGATGAAACTAAAATTAAACTTTTCGGCCATCAAAGAAAACACTATGTCTGGTGCAAACCCAACACATCACCCAAAGAACACTATTCCCACAGTGACACATGGTGGCGACAGCATCATGCTGTGGGATGTTTTTCAGCAGCCTGGACTCGGAAACTGGTCAGAGTTGAGGGAAAGATGGATGGTGCTAAATACAGGGATATTCTTGAGCAAAACCTGTGCCACTCTGTGCATAATTTGAGGCTAGGACGGAGGTTCACCTTCCAGCACGACAATGACCCCAAACACACTCCTAAAGGAACACTTTAGTGGTTTAAGGGGAAACGTGTAAATGTTTTGGAATGGTCTAGTCAAAGCCCAGACCTCAATCCAATAGAAAATCTTAGTCAGACATAAAGATTGCTGTTCACAAGCGCAAACCATCCAAATTGAAGGAGCTGGAGCAGTTTTGTAAGGAGGAATGGGCAAAAATCCCAGTGGTAAGATGTGACAAGCTCATAGAGACTTTTCCAACGTGACTTTTGCCGCAATAGGTGGCTCTACAAAGTATTGACTTTAGGGGGGTGAATAGTTATGTACATTGACTTTTACTGTTATTTTGTCCTATTTGTTGTTTGCTTTGACCGAAAGTTCCCTTAAATATATGTGTAACACAATAAAAACTTATAAAATACACATTTCTATGCACACTTGCAGTGTAATTCAATCTAATTGGAACCAATGCATTTCCACGTGTGTCTTTTCTCCTGCCTTAAAACTAGTGGCCAGATGCAGCATTACAGTACCAGAACAGGGTATCTAATTGCAATATTCTGTGTATGAGACGACCCACCCTGAATTTAGACTTTAAAAAATTGGTAAAAAATACCGTCTTATACACGAAAAAATACGGTATATAGTTTAGGGTTCATGGAGCCTTTGTTGGAGATACATGTTGGGCGTTTCTTGAAAGCATTTTGCACTCCTTATTAATACATGAGGGATTCTCATTTTACCACCACCAATAAATTCTATATTAGGCTCAATAATAATGAGTTACCGTATATACTTGAGTATAAGCTGAGTTTTTCAGCCGTTTTTTTAAGGCTAAAAAGGGCCCCCTCGGCTTATACTCGAGTCACTCTCAAACCCCCCACCCCTGTGTCTCTCTAACCCCCCGTGTCTCTCTAACCCCCCCCGTGTCTCTCTAACCCCCCCGTTTCTCTCTAACCCCCCCGTTTCTCTCTAACCCCCCCGTGTCTCTCTACGCCCCCCGTGTCTCTCTACGCCCCCCGTGTCTCTCTACGCCCCCTGTGTCTCTCTACGCCCCCCGTGTCTCTCTACGCCCCCCCGTGTCTCTCTTCGCCCCCCCGTGTCTCTCTACGCCCCCCGTGTCTCTCTACGCCCCCCGTGTCTCTCTACGCCCCCCCGTGTCTCTCTACGCCCCCCGTGTCTCTCTACGCCCCCCCGTGTCTCTCTATGCCCCCCCGTGTCTCTCTATGCCCCCCTGTGTCTCTCTATGCCCCCCTGTGTCTCTCTAAGCCCCCCGTGTCTCTCTACGCCCCCCGTGTCTCTCTACCCCCCGTGTCTCTCTGCCCCCCGTGTCTCTCTACCCCCCGTGTCTCTCTACCCCCCGTGTCTCTCTACCCCCCGTGTCTCTCTACCCCCCGTGTCTCTCTACCCCCCGTGTCGCTCTACCCCCCGTGTCGCTCTACCCCCGTGTCGCTCTACCTCCCCCCCGTGTCGCTCTACCTCCCCCCCGTGTCTCTCTTTCCCTCCCCCCTCATTCTACTCCTCTAAATACCCTCCCTCCCTTTCCCCTCACTTACCTGCATCTAAAGCTCCTACTCCGGCCTTCGCTCCTTCCGGCGTCTTGACGTGGCGCGCATGTGACATCATTGCATTAGCATATACCGGGTCCTGCTACGTCATTAGCATATACCGGGTGCCGGCACCCGATATATACTAATGAAGTGACGTCACATGCGCGCCCCGTCATTAGCATATACCGGGTGCCGGCACCCGGTATATGCTAATGCCGTGACGTCACATGCGTGCCACGTCAAGACAACGGAAGGAGCGGGGCCGGAGAAGGAGCTTCAGATGCAGGTAAGTGAGGTGAAAGGGAGAGGGGGGGGGGGGTATTTAGAGGGGTTGAATGAGGGGGGTTTAGAATGAGGAGCGGGGGGTTGAGGATTATGAGGGGGGGTTGAGGTTGAGGAGGGAGTTGAGGATGGGGGGGTTGAGGTTGAGGATGGGGGGGTTGAGGTTGAGGATGGGGGGGGTTGAGGTTGAGGATGGGGGGTTGAGGATGAGGAGGGGGGTTGAGGATGAGGAGGGGGGTTGAGGATGAGGAGGGGGGTTGAGGATAGGGGGGAGGTTGAGGATGAGGAGGGGGTTGAGGATGAGGGGGTTGAGGAGGGAGGTTGAGGATGAGGAGTGGGGTTGAGAATGAGGAGGGGGGGAAGAGACACAGGGAAGGGAGAGGGGGGGAAGAGACACAGGGAAGGGAGAGGGGGGGAAGAGACACAGGAGAGAGAGGGGGACACAGAGGGCACAAGAGGGACACAGGGGGCAGCACATTTCCCACCCTCGGCTTATACTCGAGTCACTCATTTTACCCTGTATTTTGTGGTAAAATAGGTGCCTCGGCTTATACTCTGTCGGCTTATACTCGAGTATATACGGTATCTCTATACGACATGGGAAAATTAAATTATGGGGCTTAAGTTTTTTTACTTTATGTACCCTTAAGTGTGAAGATACTAAGTTAATGCTGAACTTTTTTAAATCTACTATCATTACTTTTGAAAAAGAACAATATAACTCGTAAATAACTAATATAGGACATACAACACTTCCTCAGCCTGCATAGCTGGTTCTAATTAGTGCCACTGCATAGTGTAATCACATATTATAATTGTCTTACTACGATTCGTCGTCAGGCGAAACTTTAAACCGCTGTGTTGCGTAGTGCGTACGACTTAGCGATGAGCGCCGCAGGCGCTCATCGCCCGGCGCGCCTCGCACAGCGAGGCGAGCCGTTAAATCGTAGCACTTTGGCAATGAGCGCCGCAGGCAATAAGCCGCAGGCGCACATTGCAGGCGAGCCGTTATGTTAAACCGTAGCACTTTGGCAATGAGCGTCGCAGGCGCTCATTGCAGGCGAGCCTTGCGTAGCGAGGCGAGCCGTTAAACTGTAACACTTAGAAAAAAAATACAAGATGAAAAAAATTACGAGATAAGCGGCGGAACCAAAACAATAAAAAAAACACTAAATACACACTAAAAAATAAAATAAAGGTCACTTACAGCATGGGGAACCAGGCAGGACGTCTGGAAGTGAGTTGGAACTCCAATTTACATCGATTTAGCCGAGTTACAAAGATCGAAAATCGGCTAAGCGAGAAAAAAATGGCCGCCGAAAAAAATGAAAACGAGGCTATACTACTACGAACTGCGTAAAACACAGCCACAGACGTATGTGTTTGAAAAATAACGAGATAAAGGATGTGGATTAACCGCGCAATGAGTAAAAAGACAGTAGCGAGTACATTTTACGAAACACAATTAAAGATTTACGCATGAACACAGATTTAACGCCTTTGTCTCGCGCAACATCAGATTTCCCGCCTAAACCAACGCATTTGATGAAATATAAGTTGAAAGTTACAAAAATGAAAAATTAAAAAAAATTTTTTTTTAATTTATTTTAAGAAAAAAAAAGAGGGACAAATGTAGCTGAGTCATGTTGTGTGGCAAACAAATTTCACAACATTTAATTTTTATTGACCGTCATTCGACCGTTTGACCATATTTACTGTTAAACCGTAGTACTTTAGCGGGCTTAGCGATGAGTGCCGCAGGCGGTCATCGCCCGGCGAGCCTCGCGCAGCGAGGTGTGCCGTTAAACCGTAGTACTTTGGCAATGAGCGCTGCAGAAAAAATGCCGGACGAACAAAACGAAAACGAGGCTACAGCACTATAACCACGGAAAACACGTACCGATAATCCGCTAAGACCCATACCACACATTATCCGCCATTTTAGGATAATGCGGAAGTACACAGCTACGTTAACGGTTTTGGATCGCGCACGCACACTATTACACTGCACACGTTCATCACTCTTACACAGTACCTCCACACCACTAATGCTGCAGCAACATCAACACAGATTGCCAGCTCTTCAACACAATGCATAAAAATACGTAAATTAATTTATTAATTTGAATTCTATATTTCAGTAGTACACACAAAACAACATTAGCTACCTTACAATTCCATATGTATATTAATAACTAAACAACTTTTAAAACATACACATCTCATTGCCGTCATTTTTTGACGGACAATACGCTAGTTTATTATATATTCTGCTAATTCTGGAACCGAGAGACGTTTAAAACCTCTAACTTCAAAGTTTATATTTCAGTCAATTTAGCATCAATTTTTAAAAGAATACCTTTTTTTCCATGTGCTTTTCAATTTTACTGTGCAAGTGGTCCTATAAATATGTAATATGTTTAATATAGAATTTCTTATGTAATTTGACTCTTATACGATTAACATTCTGCAAACAAGAAGAAAAAGAATAACAACTACTGATGTATATTTGTACAGGCAATGAAAAAGCAAAACCAATCCGTTTTTCAAAGCTTAATGAAGAAGACACAAATATGCAGAGTTGCCAACAGGTGAAGCTGGAGGAATTTACTATAAATATTGGAGAAAGTGAGTAATAATCTTTAAGAAAGAGATATAGTAACCAGATAACGTTTAAATTACTATTTCTAATCTCACATGTATAATATGCTGTTATGAAGATCTACATTTGATAATGAGCACATGCTTTTAGAAAAAAAAATAATACAGTCTTTCATTTATTATTATATGCAATTATGCTGCAGTTGGAGTTAAATATTTTGTACCTGCTGGTCTGTTTCTGAAGGTTGGAGGCTAGTTTTTGTTTGGCATATTTCCTTTTTTCCTAGTGAATTGCTTAAAAATAGCATTTTGTAAATGTGGAACTACTCTCCGTTATCCCTCTGGCTGCCAGGATATATATAGCGCATATATAGTTGTCAGTGTTTTTACAGTTGCAATGTTGGTCACGCAGTGTTAAATAATTGCGCCCCTTAGAGTTGAGGTCTCATTGCAGTGCTCATTACGAGGCCCGCTGGACTTAGGCTGCATCATGAGGCCCGCAGAACTTAGGCTCGTGATGAGCGCCACAGGTGCTCATTGCAGGGCCTACGATGAGCGCTCATTGGGAGCCCCGTAGGACTTAGGACTGAAGCACCTAAAACGGCCGGACCACGCAACTGGAAAGACCACCCAAAACCACAATTATGCCCCAAATTCACTTACACACTCACACACAGCACAGGGGGAGAGCCAGGGAGCCTGTGAGTGAGGTTATAGGTGAATTTGAGGCATATTTGCCATTTTTTTACAATTGAAAATCGACCTTAGCAAGGAAAAAAATGGCGGCCGAAAAAACATAACCGGATGAAAACGAGGCCGAAGCCAGTACTGCTTAACGCAAGCCAGTACACCAAGGCAGTAATACTAATCGCGAGGCCCCTAAACTACACGGGGGAGAGTCTTGCAATAAACGCCGAATGCGTTAATTGCGAGACACGCGATGAGTGCCGAAGGTGATCTTTACGAAGCAGGAAAGTTGAAGTACACGGGGGGAGAGGCTCGCAATGAGCCGAAGGCGCTGACTGCGCTGGTGGAGATGAGCGCCATAGGCGCTCATCCCTACAACCCGCGGAACTACAGATCAACAGAAATCACAATTCACAATGCGAGACCCGTAGCAGTTTGAAAAAATCAAGTGGAAAAATTACGGCCCGTAATTCTTTGCAAAAAGGAAAGCGGCACATAGAAGAAAAAACAAATGAACTTAAGGGCTGAACCTGGCACATACAAAAACACGGGGGGCAGCCGGGAGTGAGGTTGCATGACAATTTACACACAATTTGCAGAATTTTGGCACTAGAAAATCGCCAAGTGGCAAAAAAAATGGCAGACGAAAAAACCGAAAACAAGGCTACACGACCCCTAACCACGTTAAACACCGCCAGTCACATAAGACTTTTACCCAGGAATGTATGAGGTACAAAATACATTATTAGGAAGTACGGAAAATGCTCGAGAGCCGCATAACACAAAGACAATCGCCGCCATTTCACAACACTAACTTGAAACTTATAATTTTTTTGTATTTCTTATTAAGAAGCGAATTCAGGGTTATCCTGGATAACTAGAGAGAGTGTATTGATCCAGGAAGAAATCCGATCGCCAGTATCTGGGGTCAGGAAGGAATTTTTTTTTTTCCTTTTGAGACGATTGGCAAAGTTTCACTTGGTTTTTTTTCTGTTTACCTTCCTCTAGATTAATTACTAATTGAAAAAAAAAAAAAAATAGTTGCTTAATAATTAATTAACAACTAATTAATTACTAATCCTCATATTGCAGATCAGAGGAGATCTTAAAAGGTTGGACTTGATGGACTTAAAAGTATTTTTTCAACCTTTATTACTATGTAACTATGTAACATTACCATTCTAAAATGGCGCTTATTTATACTGCACACTCGCCACATTGCTAACACTTACACCTCAGGTCAGCAACAGTCCAAATGTACATTGTATACTGCAGGAAAATCAAAACGGATTGTTAGCTCTTCAGGATATTGATGGCTGCATATATTAATTACAAATAGGTAAAGTATATTGATTTATTATTTATTTAATTAATTAATTATAAAAAAATATATAAAAAAATAAAATAGCAGGGGAAAGGTTTGCAATGAGCACCAAAGGTGCTCAGCGAGGGGCTCACAATGAGCGCTGAGGGTGCTCAAAGGTGCAAAAGTACACAAGGGGAGAGGCTCGCACTGGGCGCCAAATGCGCTCAGCGCGGGGCTTGCAATGAGCGCCAAGGGTGCTCAGTCGTCCAAAAGTACACCAGGGGAGAGGCTGGCAATGAGCGCCGAAGGCACTCAGAGGACCAAAAGACTTACATTGTGTGGCAAACAGCATTACCTGCTTTACAATTTTATGACCGTCATTTTTTGAAGGGCAATTCGCTAGTGTATATACAGGGAGTGCAGAATTATTAGGCAAATGAGTATTTTGACCACATCATCCTCTTTATGCATGTTGTCTTACTCCAAGCTGTATAGGCTCGAAAGCCTACTACCAATTAAGCATATTAGGTGATGTGCATCTCTGTAATGAGAAGGGGTGTGGTCTAATGACATCAAAACCCTATATCAGGTGTGCATAATTATTAGGCAACTTCCTTTCCTTTGGCAAAATGGGTCAAAAGAAGGACTTGACAGGCTCAGAAAAGTCAAAAATAGTGAGATATCTTGCAGAGGGATGCAGCACTCTTAAAATTGCAAAGCTTCTGAAGCGTGATCATCGAACAATCAAGCGTTTCATTCAAAATAGTCAACAGGGTCGCAAGAAGCGTGTGGAAAAACCAAGGCGCAAAATAACTGCCCATGAACTGAGTAAAGTCAAGCGTGCAGCTGCCACGATGCCACTTGCCACCAGTTTGGCCATATTTCAGAGCTGCAACATCACTGGAGTGCCCAAAAGCACAAGGTGTGCAATACTCAGAAACATGGCCAAGGTAAGAAAGGCTGAAAGACGACCACCACTGAACAAGACACACAAGCTGAAACGTCAAGACTGGGCCAAGAAATATCTCAAGACGGATTTTTCTAAGGTTTTATGGACTGATGAAATGAGAGTGAGTCTTGATGGGCCAGATGGATGGGCCCGTGGCTGGATTGGTAAAGGGCAGAGAGCTCCAGTCCGACTCAGACGCCAGCAAGGTGGAGGTGGAGTACTGGTTTGGGCTGGTATCATCAAAGATGAGCTTGTGGGGCCTTTTCAGGTTGAGGATGGAGTCAAGCTCAACTCCCAGTCCTACTGCCAGTTCCTGGAAGACACCTTCTTCAAGCAGTGGTACAGGAAGAAGTCTGCATCCTTCAAGAAAAACATGATTTTCATGCAGGACAATGCTCCATCACACGCGTCCAAGTACTCCACAGCGTGGCTGGCAAGAAAGGGTATAAAAGAAGAAAATCTAATGACATGGCCTCCTTGTTCACCTGATCTGAACCCCATTGAGAACCTGTGGTCCATCATCAAATGTGAGATTTACAAGGGAAAACAGTACACCTCTCTGAACAGTGTCTGGAAAGCTGTGGTTGCTGCTGCACGCAATGTTGATGGTGAACAGATCAAAACACTGACCGAATCCATGGATGGCAGGCTTTTGAGTGTCCTTGCAAAGAAAGGTGGCTATATTGGTCACTGATTTGTTTTTGTTTTGTTTTTGAATGTCAGAAATGTATATTTGTGAATGTTGAGATGTTATATTGGTTTCACTGGTAAAAATAAATAATTGAAATGGGTATATATTTGTTTTTTGTTAAGTTGCCTAATAATTATGCACAGTAATAGTCACCTGCACACACAGATATCCCCCTAAAATAGCTAAAACTAAAAACAAACTAAAAACTACTTCCAAAAATATTCAGCTTTGATACTAATGAGTTTTTTGGGTTCATTGAGAACATGGTTGTTGTTCAATAATAAAATTAATCCTCAAAAATACAACTTGCCTAAAAATTCTGCACTCCCTGTATATATATATATATATATATATATATATATATATATATATACATGCTATGGTCACTGTAGTGATCCTGATTTCTTTTGTTTGTTTATTGATTAGAAATAAAATCAGTGTCTTAAAAAATCATAACCTTTAAAAGGGACATTTGAAATTAGCATTTACTTTCCAACAGATCTAAGGGGCTGCAACTAGACCTGCCCAGATGGCTGCCCATTTTGTTTTGAATGGTTTACCTGAAGTAGCCACTGAAGGGATGTAGGCTTGTAAATACTCTTATCAGATCCATAGGTGAAAACTTCTATCAGGGCAGTCACTCTTGGTACATGATGATAGTGGTAAACAGAGAAAGATCTGAAGTCTGAATCACTAAACTTGTGTAAGATTTAAAAACTATGTTTATTTTTTTGTCTATAAAAAAATATTAGTACGTATTAGTAAACAAGGAAACAAATTAAACTATTGTAAGGACAGTACAGTGGCCTTTTAATGGAAATGCTAGGTAGATAGTTATTTTTTAGTGTGTATATATAAGTCTCTAAAAGCTTTTTAATTCTCTGTTGCACAGGGCTAAATGAAGACCGTCTGCACATAGTGACAATAAAAGAAGAACGAGAGAATGAGAGTGAAGAAGAGGATATTGTGAAAATAGAAATCTGTTCAGGTCCACATAGTGGTGAGTGGTAACAATAACTGCACGCCCCGTAGTACAACTAAACTACAATGAACTGTAAATGACAATATAATGTAAATATGCTGAGGTATTTTGATGCTGTGGGAAAGTGTATAATTTTTTTACTTCAAATGTATATTTGAGTGCAAAGTTTAAAGTCTGTTCTTTATTGACCTGTATATAAGTCAAAGAGATAATAATATTATTGTGAAAGCTATTTACATATCCTTATATAGGATCCTCCAATGGTAAACCTTCAAATTTTGCAACCTTTGAGCAAGAGGACAACCTGATAATGCCACAGATTAAGGCGGAGGAAATACCTACAAATGTCAGTGAAGGTGAGTAATAAAAAAATATGTTCAATATCTAATTGTGAGAAATATTAAACCCATACATTCTTTACTTTAATGATATTTACTGTATATACTCGAGTATAAGCCGACCCGAGTATAAGCCGAGGCACCCATTTTACCACAAAATACTGGGTAAAATGAGGGACTCGAGTATAAGCCGAGGGTGGGAAATGTGCTGCCCCCTGTGTCCCTCTTGTGCCCTCTGTGTCCCCCTCTCTCTCCGTGTCTCTTCTCCCCTCTCCCTTCCCTGTGTCTCTTCTCCCCTCTCCCTTCCCTGCGTCTCTTCTCCCCTCTCCCTTCCCTGCGTCTCTTCCAACCCCACTCCTCAACCTCCCTCCTCATCCTCAACCTCCCTCCTCAACCTCCCTCCTCAACCTCCCTCCTCAACCTCCCTCCTCAACCTCCCTCCTCAACCTCCCTCCTCATCCTCCCTCCTCCTCATCCTCCCTCCTCAACCTCCCCCCTCAACCTCCCCCCTCATCCTCAACCTCCCTCCTTAACACCCCCATCCTCAATCCTCTCTCCTCAACCCCCCCATCCTCAATCCTTTCTCCTCAACCCCCCATCCTCAACCCCCCTCCTCAACCTCAACCCCCCTCCTCAACCTCAACCCCCCATCCTCGACCCCCCTCCTCAACCTCAACCCCCCTCCTCAACCCCTCCTCATCCTAAACCTCCCTCCTCAACCCCTTCCTCAACCTCCCTCCTCCACCCCCCCATCCTCAACCCCCCCATCCTCATCCTCAACCCCCTCCTCAACCCCCCCTCAACCTCAACACCCCCTCAACCTCAACCCCCCCTCAACCTCAACCCCCCCCTCAACCCCAACCCCCCATCCTCAACCCCCCCATGCTCATCCTCTCTCCTCAACCCTCCTCCTCAACCCCTCCTCCTCAACCCCCCCTCACCCCCCCCATCCTCAACCCCCTATCCTCAACCTCAACCCCCCTCAACCCCAACCCACCTCCTCAACCCCCCTCAACCTTCCCCCCTCAACCTCCCTCAACCCGGGGGGGGGGGGGGGGGAGTGACTCGCGGGGGCCCTTTTTTGCCTTAAAAAAAGGGCTGAAAAACTCGTCTTATACTCAAGTATATACGGTGTGCGTATATATATATATATATATATATATATATATATATATATATATATATATATATACTAGCTACTTGCCCGTCAAAAATGACAGGATTAAAATGGTAAGGCTAGCAATGCGGTTTGCGACACAATGTGGGGCTTTTGGCGCTCAGCGCGGGGCTCGCAATGAGCGCCTTTGGTGCTCATTGCAAGCCTCTCCCGCTCACCGTGCTCATCGCATGGCAACACTTTCCTCCCGCCTATACGGGGCGCTCATTGCAGGTTGACCTGCAAGTTTTGTGCTTGGGAATGCCATGTGTCTCTTTCCACCATCTCCCCCCTGTCCCTTCACTGTGTCTTTCTCCTCTGTGTGTCTGCTGATTGTTTGCGTGCGTGTTATGCAACCTGGTTGCCGACACACGCGTGACACCATCTGAAACAAATAAGTTTATCTTGGACTCATCGGA
Source organism: Discoglossus pictus (assembly GCA_027410445.1). Taxonomy (NCBI): domain Eukaryota; kingdom Metazoa; phylum Chordata; class Amphibia; order Anura; family Alytidae; genus Discoglossus; species Discoglossus pictus. Next base: position 82,002,776 of record CM050170.1, read on the forward strand.
CCACAGTCCACATGTCCTTAGTCTGCTTGTCTTCAGCAAACTGTCGGCTTTTTTGTGCATCATCTTTAGAAGAGGCTTCCTTCTGGGACGACAGCCATGCAGACCAATTTGATGCAGTGTGTGGCGTATGGTCTGAGCACTGACAGGTTGACCCCCCCACCCCTTCAACCTCTGCAGCAATGCTGGCAGCACTCATACGTCTATTTTACAAAGACAACCTCTGGATATGACACTGAGCATGTGCACTCAACTTTTTTGGTCGACCATGGTGAGGTCTGTATGGTCTTGCCCACCGTGCTGCAGCCCAGTTTCAGGGTCTTGGAAATCTTCTTATAGCCTAGGCCATCTTTATGTAGAGCATCAATCCTTTTTTAGATCCTCAGAGAGTTCTTTGCCATGAGGTGCCATGTTGAACTTCCAGTGACCAGTATGAGATAATGTGAGAGCGATAACACCAAATGTAACACACCTTCTCCCCATTCACACCTGAGACATTGTAACACTAATGAGTCACATGACATCGGGGAGGGAAAATTGCTAATTGGGCCCAATTTGAACATTTCCACTTAGGGGTGTATTCACTTTTGTTGCCAACGGCTTAGACATTAATGGCTGTGTGTTGAGTTATTTTGAGAGGACAGCAAATTTACACTGTTATACAGACTGTATACTTACTACTTTACATTGTAGCAAAATGTCATTTCTTCAGTGTTGTCACATGAAAAGATATAATAAAATATTTACAAAAATGAGAGGGGTGTACTCACTTTTGTGAAATACTGTGTATGTGTACTTATATCTACCTTTGTGGCAAGTTAATACATGTTTTGTGTTTATCTGTATGTACTGTATATACTCGAGTATAAGCCGAGTTTTTCAGCCTTTTAGGGCTGAAAAGGGCCCCCTCGGCTTATACTCGAGTCACCACCCCTGTGTCTCTCTTTCCCTCCGTGTCTCTCTTTCCCTCCCCCTCCCTTATCATCCTCAACCCCCCTCCTCATCCTAAACCCCCCTCCTCACTTTACCTCTCAATTTACCTCCCCCTCTCCCTTTCCCCTCACTTACCTTCCATCAGCAGCTGCTCCTCTGCTCCTAAGCGCTACGTCCGACTGCGTCGGGACCCAGCATATGTGAATGACGTGACGTCACATGCGCGTCACATCATTAGCATTGGCCGGGTCCTGACGCAGACGGGAGGAGCGGGGGAGCAGCTGCTAATGGAAGGTACGTGAGGGGAGAGGGGAAGGTAATTCGGGGGGGGGTTTAGAATGAGGAGGGGGGTTAGGATGGGGGGTTGAGGATGAGGATGGAGGGATGAGGATGGGGGGTTGAGGATAAGGATGGGGGGGTTGAGGATAAGGATGGGGGTTGAGGTTGAGGAGGGGGTTGAGGATGAGGAGGGGGGTTGAGGATGAGGAGGGGGGTTGAGGATGAGGAGGGGGGTTGAGGATGAGGAGGGGGGTTGAGGATGAGGAGGGGGGTTGAGGATGAGGAGGGAGGTTGGGTATGAGGGGGGGTTGAGGAGGGGGGTTGAGGAGGGTGATAAGGGAGGGTGATAAGGGAGGGGAAGGGAAGAAACACAGGGAAGGGAGAGGGGGGAAGAGACACAGGAGGGAGAGGAGGAGAAGAGACACAGGAGGGAGAGGAGGAGAAGAGACACAGGAGGGAGAGGGGGAGAAGAGACACGGGAGGGGGGAAGAGACACAGGGGAGGGAGAGGGGGAGAAGAGACACAGGGAAGGGAGAGGAGGAGAAGAGACACAGGGGAGGGAGAGGGGGAGAAGAGACACGGGAGGGAGAGGAGGAGAAGAGACACGTGAGGGAGAGGGGGAGAAGAGACACAGGGGAGGGAGAGGAGGGCAAGAGACAGGGGAGGGAGAGGGGAGGAGAGACACAGGGGAGGGAGGGGGGGAGACACAAGAAAGGGGCACAAGAGGGACACAGGGGGCAGCACATTTCCCACCCTTGGCTTATACTCAAGTCACTAAGTTTTCCCAGTATTTTGTGGTAAAGTAGGTGTCTCAGCTTTTACTCGGGTCGGCTTATACTCGAGTATATACGGTATATAGATTTATATTATATTGTGCATATTAGTTAGATTGATCTGTTTTTATTTATTCCATAGAAGACATTTTTACAAATAAGGAATGCGAGTATAAAACAGATGAAGATAATATTCGACAGGTGGAAATTCATTCCTATCCATATTCAGGTTAGTGGTATATTTATAATAATTTGTTTGCAAAGTAAGCTCTATTCTTTGCTCCTACTATAGGAACAGAACCGCCAACAATATAACCAAACTAGGAGTCTGTCATGGGCACTAAGCTTTGTTACACTCCAAAATAAATTTAAATAGTTTAATCTTTAAAGCTAAACAGACTCTTGAGACATAATTATTGTGTTGTACTAGAATGTTTTAACTAGGTTACAAGATGGCAGTTCTAATGAGAGAGAACAGGAATGGAGAGGCTTGAGGAGGTAACAATTAGTTACTCTTGATGCTTCTTAGAAGTAAGTTAAGAGTATGTTTTTTATATCGCAATTACATTGAGAGCACAAAAATTCGACTTTGTAATTTTAAAACATTAAAATATTTAGATAAAGCATTTTTTCCTAAAGAATTCCTTTTAACATTTTCAAAGAAGAAGCAAAAATTGTATAGTGCATATTTGTCGGCAGTTGATTTATATCATACTATAGTAACTTTAAGATCATGTGCCTGGTTAGCTTAGCCAGTTTTGCTCAATGTTAAATATATGTTTAAGAATAAGTTTTAGCATTTTTCTATGAACATACTTTTGCCTAGGCTACGGAGGACTATTGGACTGATCTGTAACATTTTACACTAAACAATCCGTAATTATTAAAGTTATAATATCTTCTTCTTAGCATGACAAATGAATAGAGCAGGTGTAAAAAAAAAGTTAATGTAACCACCTGTGCACAAACTGTTTTCGTAACATTGGATGTCTCTCCATTTAAAAAAAGGTGCAATATAGCCAGTAGAGAGAGAGCTTAAAAATCAATTCAAGCATATAGCCAATAAGTAAAAAAAAAAGTTTTTTTTTTGCTATTGGTGCATAGTGGGTGAGTACTGTTATAGGAGAAGAAAAAATAGTAATTCATTTTATGCAAAAGGGTAAGTTAACTAAATATTCACAGCAGTCCTAGTTTCTTTTGAACCCTGCTGTAGAAAAGATTTATGTATATTTTTAATTTAAAATGGGTTGTATAATCATATAATCCAAAATAGGTTACTGCAAATTAATTTGCTTAAAAATTTACACGATCATTAGCCAATACAAAAATGTGAGCTCATAGCAAACAAAATTCCTTTATTAGATCACAATTTAGTGATTGCTGTCTAATAAGGACCATTTGTTAAAAATAGCATATGCTTGTGAAGTATACAACAATATAACAGCATTAGTAAGTATGGAAGAGAGGGATTAAAATCTTACATTTAGATGACTCCTATTGTATTGTGGGATTTCATCTTGGACTGGGAGTTAGTTTGTAGTTTCTGGTGGGGGGATATCCTATAGGGTTTTACTCTGCCATTTTATTATATTTAATAGCAGTGAATTTTATCTATGTCTACTCCTCCAATGATTCTACTCCTTTTGCAAAAAAGACAAAATGTCTCTCTTCACTAAAACAAAACAGAATACAATAAATAATTAAAGGCTACAATTATTAATTTAAACTGTGTAAAAACAGTTTGCCAATTATCACGTCAAGTACTTTAAAAAAGCTAAATATAATATGACACTTTACTTGACCACTTTAATGACCTAACAGGAGCTTGAAGTTTAGCCACTGACATTTAGTACAAATCCTATTAAAGAATTTAGTATATTCAGTAGTAAACTTACTTTTAAACCGTTAGTTGAATTTCTTGTCTCTGTCCCTTATGATGTTAAGAAAGGATGAGAATAACTCTTATATGGTTAGATACAAACTTAACAAAAGGAGTCAGAGGCGCTTATCTGAGACTGAACAGGGTAGAATTGCCTGGTATTTTTCGGGGCTGGATTGCTTTTTTGAATGAGACCAGACTGATATATTACATGATATTTCTAAAATAGGCTGCTCTCTGAGTAGGTGAGCAGACCTATAAAAACAAACCTACTTAGGTGTTGTTCTTTCTTAGATAAGCGCCTCTGTCCTGATACTTTACAGAAACTGAGGGAAAGTGAGACTTACTGGTGTCTGAACTGAAACATATTGTGCTTTTGTTCCCAATGTCTTAATTTAATTCAAATAAGAAATTAACCCCTAACTACCATATTATACCCCCATAGTAACCTAACCTCCATGAGAGGCAGATCAAACACATAGTTTTTTTATCTCCTTGTCTGGTGTGTTGTCATTACTTTTCTTTAGCAAACATGTGTTTCCATAAACACGTTTTAATACATAGAACATGCTCTTTTAAATACTACAGTTGCCCTGTACGGAATCTCTTTACTAATTTTTTTTTTATTTTGCATAGATGAATCAATGGACTGTAATACTCCTGGGCAACTTTATACCCATGGATCAATTCATCTTGTGATGGAAAATAGAGATTTGTCTAAAATAAAGCAGGGGGCTATCAATGTTAATTCATTATACAAAGGGGGAAACAAATCTGGAATACCAAGAAAATATATATGTAATGACTGTGGAAAATGTTGCAGCCAGAAGTCCGATCTTGTTAAACACCAGCGAATGCACACTGGTGAGAAACCCTTTGCATGTTCCCACTGTGGGAGGTGTTTTAAGCAAAAGTCAGATATGGTTATACATGAGAGAATCCATACAGGTGTGAAACCATTTGCTTGTTCTTATTGTAAAAAATGTTTTAAACAAAAGTCAGAACTGGTTATACACGAGAGAATTCATACAGGAGAGAAGCCATTCGTGTGTGCTCAGTGTGGCAAATGTTTCACCCAGCAGTCAGCTGTTACTAGCCATATGCGAGTTCACTTGATTGAGAAACCCTTTGTTTGTTCTAAATGCAGCAAAGGTTTTGTCACGGAGGAAGAACTTCTTAAACACAAAAGAAATCACACAGGGGAGTATCGATGCCCGCAGTGTGGAAAATGTTTTAGCAAGCAGACTAATCTCAGTATGCACCTGCGACTTCATACTGGTGAGAAACCCTTTGAATGCTGTGAGTGTGGAAAATGTTTTAGTTATAAAGGAAATCTTGTTCAACATCAGAGAATTCACAAAGGACAAAAACCGTACTCGTGTGCAGAATGTGGGAAATGTTTCAGCTCAAAACAAACTCTAATCCACCATGAGAGGATTCACACTGGGCAAAAACCATTTTCATGCAATGAATGCGGTAAATGTTTTGGGAGCAAGGCACCTCTTGTAATACATGAGAGAATTCACACGGGTGTGAAGCCATTTGCATGTTCTGATTGTGGAAAATGTTTTAAGCAGAAGTCAGAACTTGTAATACATCAGCGAACCCACACAGGAGAGAAACCATTTTCATGTGCTCAGTGTGGGAAATATTTTAGCCAGTATTCCTCTCTCACTGTGCACCAACGAGTCCACACTGGTGAGAAACCGTTTCCCTGTTCTCAGTGTGAGAAATGTTTTAGCACACAATCAAATCTTGTTATCCACCAAAGAGTCCATTCAGGTGAAAAACCATTTACATGTTCTGAATGCGGGAAATGTTTTAGAAAACAATCACATCTCATTATCCACATGAAGGTTCACACAGGCGAGAAAGCATTTTCATGTTTAGAATGTAGGGAGTGTTTTAGGCACAAGTCATCTCTTGTTCAGCATCAGAATACACATGCAAGTAAGAAACCATAAAATGTTTTCCTTTTTAATTAAATAACATACATGTTATGTTGTAAAAAATCATTTGTAGAATCTTATCTGATTCTGAAACCTTGATCATACCGCACTGATGTCACCAATAATTTAAAATTAAAGGATCACTGAAGGCTCTCATTTAAAGGGGCTCTAGGTGATTTTGTTTTGTTGTATAGATATGTCTTGACTAGGTTGCTACATTCATTTTATCCTTCTCAGTATTTATAATATACCTTGAACACTTACAGCCACATTAAATTCGAAGCCCATAGCAGCATCGGCACACCCGCAAAGGCTGTGGGCCTGAAATGTGGCTGCATTACAGAGCTATTTAATTCAACCGTGCCGCGAGACACAAGCCCGTAAACCATTATTGCGCCGGTTGGATTTGCGGCCTTGAACATGATCAATAAGTCAAACCCGTTTTAGACCGAGCCAATGGCAAATGAGATCATCATCATTACGTCACTGAAAAATGGAGGTTAGATTTCAAAGCCTTACGGTTTCAATTATGAATTTTGATCGGACCCGCATTACAGAAATAATGCAATATTAATAAATCAGTAAATATGATATTCAAGTACATGCGTGTTTCATTATATGTATTAACACATTGATTGCAGGGATTGATATAACACTGAGATTAAACATAACATAATGTATTGTATATTGCAGATTTGCAAGCTTGAGAATGTTGTGCTATTCATTTTAATACCTAACATCACTTTCCTTTTCATTATTAGTTCAGTAGTGTATATATATTGGAATTCACAGGGTTACAGATAGGACTTTAACCCCCATTGTGGGTCCTCTCTAGTACCCATTGGCTTTTTGGTTCCATTTGCAGGTTACGGAGTTGAACGACAGTGGATTAGTTACAAATTAATAGCGAAATTGGAACGTAGCAGTTGCGGGCTTGAGAGAACAAAGGATTTGCAGCCTTTTTTCGCCCCTTAACCCGCAAGTCATTTGTGGGTTGCTGTACAGGGCCAATTTAATAGCCTTAAGGTTTGTGGGCTACGTTACGGGCTACGGTTTTACACATTGAGGGAATATAATAGGGCTGTTAACCTACTTCTAAGGCATTACAGATTCTTATCTTCTACGGCCACACTATTCGTTCTTCTTCCTCCATCTGTTACCTAAAGTCACACCCAAATGGTAGGGGCTTCACATACCAGTTTTCATTTCCATAGACATGATGTGTGTCTGAGCAGCATGAGACACTTGTAGTATGAAGGTCACTGGCTTTAGGTCACAGTTGTGCAATATGGCAGCTTTTATAAGGCGGTTACCCTGGGAGCTGAAGTGTAAATATTAAAACACAATTTCATTGAGGAGCATAAAGTTAATTAAATTACATACTTAAAAGATTCATATAAACAAAAAATTAAGCGCCAGAAAATGTCACAGATTAACCACCCTTACTGTGAAGAACCCTTTTCTTTCTTTAAGGTGGAATCTTTTTACTTCTAACCTCAAGGGATGTCCTCTTGTCAGTTGAAAACCTCTTGGCACAAAAAGCTCCCCCAACAAATCTTTATACTGACCCTGGATGTATTTATATAAGGTAATCATATCTCCTCTTAAATGCCTTTTTTTCTAAAGAAAATAAGCTTAATTTGGTTAGTATTTCATCATAACTCAGCCCCTCCATTCCCCTTATTAGTTATGTTGCCCTCCTCTGTACCTTTTCCAGCTCTAAAATGTCCTTTTTATGGAGTGGTGCCCAAAATAGTACTCCATATTCCAAATTAGGGCGTACTAGAGATTTGTATAGTGGCAGAATTATATTTGCTTCCCTGGCTTCTATACACTTCTTAATACATGCTAATATGTTATTTGCCTTTGCAGCTGCTGCTTGGCTTTGGACACTGTTATCTAGGTGGTTGTCCACAAGCACTCCCAAATCCCTTTCAATATCTGATACCCCTAGATTTGCTTCATTAAGTTTATAAATTGCATGGCTATTTTTCCCTTCCAGATGCATAACCTTACATTTATTTGTAGTACCGTATTGGTCCGAATATAAGCCGCACCTTTTTTCCGATTTTTGGGCTTCTGAGTTACAGGTGCGGCTTATATTCGCGACCGTAACAAAAATTGCCGATTTATGGGCTTGAGAGGCTTGTGTAGCCATGGTGTTGTACGTAGGAAGTGTTTTTTCGGGTGTCGCCATCTTGCCGTACTGCAAGAAGGAAGTACCGTAGTACGCTGTGATCTGTGCAGGGAGCGGCTGCCTGTCACACACCATGATCCTGCTTAATCGGAAGAAGGTGGCGACCGGGTAAGGTAAGGAGGGAGAGGTCGGGAGGGAGATAGGAGAGGTGGGAAAAGGAGTAGGGAGTGAAGTCTGGGAGTAAGATACGTCTGTAAAGCAATGAATGACATTAGAATTGTGCAACAGTCTCTTTTCTTGCCGTTTTATGGGTGTAAGTGTACTATAGGTAAATTGCGGCTTATATTGGGGTATTATCTTTTTTTTTATTTTTACTTCTTGAATTTCATAGGTGCGGCTTATCTGCGGTTGTGCGGCTTATATTCGGGCCAATACGGTACATATAGTTACATAGTATTTGAGGTTGAATAAGACTGATAGTCCATCAAGTTCAACCTTTTTAGATCTCTTCTGAAATCTCATATGCCATTTAATTGCTGATTTCTCTAATTTATGCAAATCCCTTTGGAGGGAAAGTACATCTTTTTCTGATTTACTTACCTTGCACAACTTATTCTTATCAGCAAAAACTGGAGACAATACTTTCCAGTCCTACTTCTAAGTCGTTAATAAATATGTTAAAAAGGAGAGGAACTAATACTGAACCCTGAGGAACCCCACTTACCACATTAGTCCAATGGGAGTATTTACTGCAATTCCTGTATCCCTTAGTTTGCACAATGTGGCACTGTATCAAAAGCCTTTGCAAAATCTAAAAAGACTACACCCACTAAGTTGCCTGGATCCAAGTTCTTACTAACCTCCTCATAGAAACGAATTACCCTATATAATCGAGTGTAAGACAAGTTTTTCAGCCCTTTTTTTAAGGCTAAAAAGGGCCCCCTTGGCTTATACTCGAGTCACTCTCCCCCTGTGTCTCTCTACCCCCCCCCTGTGTCTCTCTACCCCCCCCCCCTGTGTCTCTCTACCCCCCCCTGTGTCTCTCTACCCCCCCCTGTGTCTCTCTAACCCCCCTGTGTCTCTCTAACCCCCCCGTGTCTCTCTCCCCCCTGTGTCTCCCTAACCACCCTGTGTCTGTTTCCCTCCCCCCTCCTTATCCTCAACCCCCCCTCCTCATTCTCCCTCCTCAACCTCCCCCTCTCCCCTCAGGTAAGTGAAGGGAGAGGGGGAGGTATTTAGGGGGGTTTAGGTTGAGGAGGGGGGTTTAGGTTGAGACTGGGGGGTTGAGGTTGAGGATGGGGGGGTTGAGTATGGGAGTTGAAGAAGGAGGATGAGGAGGGAGGTTGAGGAGGGGGTTGAGGATGAGGAGGGAGGATGAGGAGGGGGTTGAGGATGAGGAGGGAGGTTGAGGATGAGGAGGGAGGATTAGGAGTGGGGTTGAGGAGGGTGATAAGGGAGGGGGAAGAGACACAGGGAAGGGAGAGGGGAGAAGAGACACAGGGAAGGGAGAGGGGGACACAGGGGGCAGCACATTTCCCACCCTCGGCTTATACTCTAGTCACTCATTTTACCCAGTATTTTATGGGAAAATAGGTGCCTCGGCTTATACTCGGGTTGGCCTATACTTGAGTATATACGATAGATTTGTTTGACGTGACCTATCCCTCATAAATCCATGTTGACTCCTACTTATAATCCTGTTGAATAGACATATTCTTCTATATTATTCCTTATTAACCCTAATAAAAGCTTTCCCACTACAGAAATGAGGCTTACAGGTCTATAATGCCATGGATTTGCTCTTGCTCCCTTCTTAAATATAGGTATCACCTCTGCTTTTCTCCCGTCATCTTGTAGCAACCCAGTCTTGACTGAATCTTGAAAAATTGATATTTTGGGTTATTACAGAGCCCAGTTCCCTCAGTACCCTTGGATGTATTCCATCAGGACCTGGGGCTTTGCTAACATTTATTTTTTCCAACCTCTTTCGAATTTCTTCTTGCGTTAAGCAATTATTTGGTGAAGCTCCCTTGACGAATCTTTATACTGACCCTGGATGTATTTATATAATTTAATCATATCTCCTCTTAGACGCCTTTTTTCTAGAGAAAATAAGTCTAATTTGCTTAGTCTTTCTTCATAACTTAGCCCCTCTATTCCCCTTATTAATTTTGTAGCCCTTCCATGTACCTTCTCCAGCTCTAAAATGTCCTTTTTATGAAGTGGTGCCCAAAATTGTACTTTATATTCCAAATGAGGGCGTACTAGGGATTTGTATAGTGGCAGAATTATTTTGTCTTTCCTTGCTTCTATACCCGTTTTAATACATGCTAAAATTTTACTTACCTTTGCAGCTCCTGCTTGGCATTGAGCAGTGTTACCTAGGTGGTTGTCCATTTTGGATTTCTTCCTGCGTTAACCAAGAATTTGGTGAAGGTAGTGTAGCCCCAATTTGTTGCAGTGTCCCAACCACTGGTACCTCCCTTGTGTATACTGAAGAAAATAACCTATTATTATTATTATCTTTTATTTGAGGAGGGGGGAGGAGATTTGAGGTAATTATGCCAGCCATAAATGGGGGAAGTATGGGGGGAAGGTGGGGACGGCAAAGCAGGGTATAGGAAACAGTAAAAAATTAAAAACAAAAAGTCAGAATATTTCTATCTGCCAAGATATAATAACATGCATACAGTAGTGATATTAATAAACATATTGGCTCCAGGGATGGCACAGTTTCCATAGTCTTCTCCATACCTGCTGAGGTATTGTTGTGAATGCAATTCTGAGTGTCTCACAGATGAAGTAGGCCTTAAACCAGAGTGAATTTGCACTGCTGAGGTGTTGTGAATGCAATTCTGAGTGTCTCACAGATGAAGTAGGCCTTAAACCAGAGTGAATTTGTACTGAAAGAAAGAGAGAGAATGGATTGGGGTCAGACAGTACAGGAAGATAGGGGAGTTAGGAAGGAACCTATTTAGCTCATCTACCTTTTCCTGGTCCCTAATTGTCACATTGTAATGTTCCTATAGCTTCCTTCCTCGCCTTCTTCCCATTAATATACTTAAACAATATTTTAGGGTTTGTCTTAGTCTCTTTTGCAACTCATTTTTAATTTTATATTTTAGCCAGTATAATCGCCCTTTTGAAAGCCTTGTTGATTTCCTTGTATTCCTGTAAAGCAGTCTCTGTCCCCTCTTGTTTGTATAATTTAAATGCCTGTTTTTTACTCTGTATCTTGATCTTTAAATCATTGTTAAGCCGGGATTTACTCCTTTTACTTTTATTCCCACATGGTATATGCCGATGTGTATGTATATTTAGTAAGGATTTAAATGTTGTCCATTTATGATCAGTATTTTTACCTATCAGTTCTCTGTCCCAGTCTATACTTTGTATTGCTGCCCTTAGACCGTTAATTCTGCCCTTTTAAAATTAAGAGTTTTTGTTGGCCCCTTACAGTTTTGTTTTTTTAATAAAATCTCAAATAAGACTGTGTTGTGATCACTGTTTTCCAAAGGTTGCCCTATTCCAACATTTGATACTATATCAATATTATTTGTGATGACTAAATCAAAGTTAACCTTATTTCTAGTAGGTTCTTGTATAACCTGGGCCAGATAATGATCCCTGAGTGTACTCAAGAACCTGCTCCCCTTAGCTGAACTGCTGGTCTCATTTATCCAGTTTATTTCAGGGTAATTAAAATCTCCCATTATTAGACCTTGCCCATGTTTAGCTGCATTTCCAATCTGTAACAATAATTGTATTTCCTCACTTTCAATTAAATTTGGGGGTTTATAGCATACTCCTACCCATATTGTTTTGGAATTTGCTGACCCGCTATTTAACTTTACCCACAAACATTTACACACATATCTATTTATTAAATTGTTTAAAATGTACATAGTTATAGTTTATTTTTATGTACCGCAGCCTATCATTACAATGGAAAATGAATAATAAAAAAAATTGATCTTCACATTATTAACATAGATTTCCTCTTGTTTAGTAATATAATAACTTACACGCTCTACTTTCAGATGCTGCCTAAGCTTTTGCTATCGGACAAGATATTTTCTTCTTGTAAATCCCAATATAGACAATTTCTGTTTAAATTACTATGACTGGCCCTGCTGCAAAGTAGGCCCAAATCATCATCTCTTCACCTCATGAGATTTTTGTAATATGCATTGTTTTGCAAAAAACACAGTTTAGGTTGGTTTTATCGTATGTTCGGCAATGCTCTTCTTTTGAAGAGAAGGTCCTGTCCACCTACTTTTTTTTAAAGAATACTTTATTAATATGGTAAAATACTGAGTAATGTTCTCTTACCCTTTGTCAAGTTTCTAAATGTTGGATAATTTTTTCTTTTCTTAATAATGAAACATTAAAACTAGGTGAATGTGAGATATGTCTTATTTGTAAAACTTGTAATGTGAGGTCCTCTGACCAGAAGAGTGAGGAGACCCAAGTGCCTAAAATCCATGCATGATATAGGAGAGTTGAGACAAAAGGCAAGTCAAGAAAAGTTCAGTTCATACTAATTACATAAACAAATTGTCACGGTACGATCCCCAGTCTTCAACTGCCACCAGTGAGGATCCTCTCACTGTGGTCAAGGTATTGGCACTTGGACTTTCATCAGAACATTTGTAGGCAAACTGAAAACAATGTAATAATTTAACATAAAATAGGATCAAAATTTTAAAGTGTTTAATCTATTACAAAACAATATCCAGTTTTAACAAAGCCTATATAGTTCACTATCAAGATCTGCTCTTTCGTCGACTTGAAATGGCTACGGCCACCAATCTAATAGCAGATCTAATACAGATCTTCAATCCCTTGACACAGGATAGCAACAGCAGACCAGGATACAAAATAATATAAAGCCCTTCCCCTGAAAGAAACATACCATTACTATGTGTCCCAGAGAGAGTATACTTTATTGTTTAACTGAAGCCACTGTTCTTTACCCTTTATATACCCTGTGAAATATCAAATAAACATAACCAGGGATTAAGCAAGTTCAAATTCCCTGCGTGGCTTGGGAACAACCAATAGAGAAGCACCTATGTAGACGTGTTGCTAATTGGTCTGCGAGGAGCCAATCAGGAGGTAGCAGACCATGTGGGGTTTCAATTGCCCTCCTAAGGAGGCGGACCTATGGGGAGGTGTCCTACAATGACAGCCAATCAGGGAACAGTGCGAAACCTTTGGCTACAGTCAGCTGCCGAACAGTTCATATTGCTTGTTAACATGGCTATATCACTTACACAATAGGGACAAACACATTTGGCAAACCAGACTTGTGTAACCTATAATATATACATTTTAAGCATTACACAGGTCAAAATGTGCAGCCTTTTATCAGTCTTAGTTTTGCTTTGATAATAGCTGATTGGGAACTGCAGCCGTTAAGGTAAATACCATTTCTAGTACAACTGCATTCAAGAAGGTTTTAACATATATACCATAGGCTCTGCCTCCCCATGGCTCATGCTCCTCCCCACTGCCCATCACACACGAGCACCAGGGCTCACGATGAGCGACGTAGGACTCACAGCACCCCAGGGTGTGCCACCTCTGCCATGTGCATGTAAGGCACAAAAGGTACAGGGGAGCCATAGTTTTATCTTTTTTTATTAAGAAACTTTGCAAAATTTACATTACAGTGTACGTAATCAAAAAACATGAATAAACAGTAAAACATTCATAATACATATACACATAATGAGAAAAAACCCAACCGTTACTTCCCAAAACGATGCTTTTCTCCTCGGGCCTTCTTTCAATAGAGTCCTCTTGTGAACAGTCCAACTAGACATAGTCCAATTGCTTTGACTTGGTGTCTCTAGAGTTGGTAGGATGCTGCCCTCTTCCTTCCCGGCCTCCAGACATTATTAAAAGTCAAACATATATACAGTTCCTGAAAAATAAATAAACCTCAAAACAAAACCAACGACATAACAATATATACATATTCACTTGTAATGAAACAACAATTGTCCATATGTTCACTTGCGCTGAAAGTTACTAGTCCATTTAGGGAACATAAATGTCATTGGTTTCCCCAGTCCTCATGCTCTCACGTTTCTCACCCTGGATTAAATAGTTTGTACCTTGCGACAACCGCTGAAACCAGGCTGTGAACATTGACCTTGGAGCCAAGTGCTTGCCTGCATCTGGCTCTCCAAATTTGATGTTTCCCTTGGCAGATGAGGAACCATCTTCTTCTCTGCTCCGCCGGGGTCATGTTTGTCTCGAATATCCTGTATACAATCTCTGTGTATGTAGGCTGTAGACGGCACTGTAGGGACCTTGATGTTTGCTCCCATACTTCCCTTGCTATGGGGCAGTCAACCCACACGTGCTCAATTGTTTCCTCTGCCCCTACACACACCTCGTGCGGGCACTGTGTTGTACTCATGCCTCTCACCCACCGCATGATGCTTCTTACAGGGATCTTGGCTTGTATGCCCAGCCACGTCACGTCTTTAACGAAACCTCGTAGGGCCGGATCCACTGCTATTTTCCAGACTGTTTCGTATTCATGCAGGGGAACGGTTCTCAGGATGGGTACGGCATGGTAGCACTGTTGCATTACATGTTGGTATAGTAATTTAACAGTTAGAGATCCCACCTGATCATTTGAAATGTTCCATTTCCTTGTTAAGTCAAGGGCAGTTTTAACGTGTGCCGGCATCTGTTTCCTCGTCCTGTTCCCCTGTAAGGTATGACCTTCGAGCCATTCACCTACATGGGGCTGGAGCCATGCTCTTGTCATTATTGGCCAATGTGCGCTCATGAATCCGAAGCAGGAAGTGAGACAGAAGTGGAGGTACACGCAGAGGAGGAAGATGGGGAGGTTCAGGAGGCCCAGGCTACCGGCATACAAGTTATGGCCCTCTGCACTCTCCAAGTTCTGGATCTACACAACATCCTGGATGTGGCCACGTATATTCTTCCCCATAGGTAGTCAGGGAGGGGGTATATACTTGCTACGTACAATGCAGAGGGCATCAGTAGAGTGCGGACGATGTTCGATCTTTCAAATAAGGTCAGAGATCTGTGTTGCCAGTTTTGTACCTTATTTTCTAGCTTCAGGACCCATGGCTCCCAGTTGGTATAAGCTGGAGCCTCTGTTGTAAAGTCCATGCCTAGCATGCGTTGTCTCCCTCTCTGGACCTTGATATGTATCCCCAGCGGGATTTGTGAGGCTTTCGGGCCGACCCACAAGACAGAAGATTAATCTACGTTGACGTGTGCTCCGGATGCTTGTTCATATTTATGTAGCACTTGTAAGCTAGCTTTAACTGAAGCAGCATCCGGACTCAGCAAGATGACATCATCTGCGTATGCTAGGGCCTTCACTTCTGTTGCCGTACCGACTGGGACCCCTCTCACCTGTTGATGTTGTGCGAGGGCTCTCAGTAGGGGGTCAATGGCTAGCACGTACAGGATGGGGCTAAGGGGACATCCTTGTCTTACCCCGGAGGCTATTGGGAAGTCTTTCCCTAGTGCTCCACAAATTTGCAGTCTGTTACTGGCCCCCTCTGAGAGGGTTTTTATCCATTTTATGAATGTTGTTGGTAGGCCATACTCTTTCAGGGTGGCAAAGAGGAAGTCCTTGTTAACTTTATCAAATGCATAGAAAGGGGTTCCCCCTTCGGCAGCATTTTCAAAGAGGTCTCTTAGCAGGGCTAAATTGTGAGCAAGACGTCTCTCCTTCACAGCGCATGTCTGGGCCTCATATATCAGCGAGTGAAGCACTACTTGTAATCTTGCTACAACATTTTTAGCGAGGACCTTGTAGTCAGTGTTTAATAGTGAGATGGGTCTCCAGTTCTTAAGGTCAGACCTTTCTCCCTTTTTGTATAGGAGGACTGTAGCTCCTTGCAAAAGTGACTGTTCCATTCTTCCTCTGCGTAGCATGGCATTTAGGGCTTTAGCTAGTATGGGGGCTAGCTTGTCACTAAATTTAATGTAAAAGTCTGATGTAAGCCGATCCAGTCCTGGTGCTTTTCCTTTTCTCAAGCTTCGGATTGCAGTAGCCACTTCTAGCTCATTGATTGGTGCAATTAGTCCGATGCTGTCTAGACTGTCAATTTTTGGGAGGGTTAGATTTTTTAGAAAGTTTTTAATGGTTACCTCTGAGGTGCTGACTCCTGCATACAGGTTTTGGTAGTACCTGTGTGCAAAGGCGTGTATTTCCTCTTCGTCCTTGAGCACCTTTCCTCTTTCATCTGTCAGGGATTGCATCACCTTTGCGTCAGAGGCCTGTCTGAAAGTGTCATAAAAGAACTTTGAGGTATGCCCTTCTCTGCGCTGTCTGTGGAGTGCCTTGATTCGGTTCCTATTGTAGGCTTTGATGTTTTCTTTTACCACTTTGAAGGAGTCACACAGCCTTATTAAATTGCAATTCGGCAAATTCTAAAGGGCTCTATATAAGCACATTGCATATTTTTTTTACAGTATTTTTTAGGTTGTGAAGACCTTGCTTTTGAATAGAAGTTAACGGACTAAAAACTTCTGTAAAAAAAATATGCTTTGTGCTTATATAGAGCCCTTTAGAATTGTCCGAATTGCAATTTAATAAGGCTGTAAGTGCTCTCTGTGTCCTTGAGACAGCTCGTGGCTGAGCTGTAGGAACTGTCTCAGGTTGTTTTGGTGAATTCTTTCTGTCAGTTTCCGTCTTTGTCTGGACTTCTTTTGAAAAAAAGGATTTTGTCCTTATTTTTAGTTTTGTCCAGAACTCTGCGGTACTCTTGTACATGGTAGCTGTTGTGAGCCATCTGTCCAGTTCCTCCTTGAAACTATCAACCATGTCTGCATCTGCCAACAAATCGTTGTTTAGTTTCCAGTGTGGTTTCCCCATCTGTTTTGGCACTTTGTTAAAAGTCACTTCTACCCCCTGATGATCAGAGAAGGCTAGATTGATCACTTTGGCTTCCACAGGCTGTAGTTTGGAGCTTGCATACACTCGATCAATTCTCCTTGCAGAGATGTATCTATGAAGAGTGAAACCAGGACTTTGTGTGTGCAATAACCTGTATGCATCCCCCAACTTGAACTGTAATATCAGGCCTTGTAAGTATTTCACCTCAGCGCCATTCTTAAGGGGATGCCTACTGTCTTTTGGTGCCACCACACAGTTAAAATCTCCTCCAATGATACAGGGGAGGGTAGAGCATAATGAAGGTTTCAATGCTGTGAAAAGTTCCAATCTTTTTGTAGCTGTCTGGGGCCCATAGACTGATATGACCTGTAGGAGTATGTCTTGTCTTTTAACCTCCACAACAAGGCATCTTCCTGGAATTACCTCAGTCTTTTAAATTATCTGAAAGTCTCGCCCTTTGAAGAGAATTGCTGTGCCATCAAAGGTGTCCTCACCTGTCGACCATGCCGAGGGGCCAGCAGACCAAGCCGCCTGTGCCTTTCGTATTTCATACTGTGAGCATAGTCTAGTCTCTTGGAGAAAAAAAACGTCTGCCTTGTATGTACTGCAGAAGTCCATTGCTAGGTCCTGCGCTTTCTGTGACTTTAACTACAAACACCATGAACGTGGATAGTATAAAGACACCATTAACATGTCTGAGTGGTGTAGAGCACTTTTTCGTGATTACAGCCTCGAATCCCTGGTCGGCGATGGGTGCCTCCTGGATTGCTTGGCCTCTCTGCTTTCTGTCCCATCCTGCAAAGTTCTTTTTGCTGAGGTGGATACATCCATCAATGTCTTTTCGTCATCTGTGTCTTCAAGGTTCTCGCCCCCACCATCTTAGGGTCCTGTATCCGAGCTTGATGAGGTCGAGATCTTGGACGGCCTCCAAGACATTGCTGTGGGTGTTTTCTCTGTTTCTTCCGGGTCTGTGGTAGTCTTGCTGGTCTCTGTGCTTGTATGATCCTTGTCCTCTACCGATTCTCCAGCCTGACCAGAGGCAGATGCAATGAGTGACTGAGTCAGGGAGAGGTCCCCTGTCTCCCCCGGAGCCTTTGGCCCCGGGTCCTGTGGACTGAGGAGAGAGAAATGGTTAGAGCAAATCAGCTCTTCACTGCCCTGAGGCTTTTCTATTAGCTGCTCTTCCCTCTGTGGTTGACTTTCTATTGTCCCTTTATTCTTCCTCTTCTTTTTCACTAATTCAAAGCTTACACCTAGGTCCTTTTCTAATGAAGGGTCTAAACTATCTTTTAAAACCTCTTCCATTGCCTCTTCCACCCTGATTTCCCCTTCTTTGACACTGTGGTCTGGTTCTGGGTCAGGGGTAACAGTGGGTTCCTGCTCCTCACTTTTTAGTTCTATGGTGGCTTTCCTGTTAGCCTCTTCCATCACTCTCTCAAAAAGTGTAGATTCTACCTCTTGGTCTATTTCCCTACCATACGTGAGCGGGTTGTTCCTGGCTGAATGCGGGCAGTTTGCATGAGTGTGGCCTGGGATTCCACACAAATTGCACACAATGCCTAAAGTGCACCCTCCTGCCTCATGTCCCACTTTCTGACATTTAAAACATTTCACTTCTTTACATTGGGATGCGTTATGCCTAATGCTTCCGCAAATGTAGCACAATTTTGGTTGGCCGTTATAGAAGCATTTCCCTCTCTCTCTTCCTATCATTAGGGTATTTGGTAAATGTGCAAGTCTCCCTTCATTAGGAGAGGTTCTCCTTAGGCGAACCTTGAAGGTCCATGAGCCATTGAAAAAAAAAACACCATTTACATTTGGGGCCGGCGGCTCCAAAACTTCACAATGCCGTCCTAACCAAATTAACATGTCTTGTAACTCTACTATGGCATTCCAGAAAACAATAGTGACTGTGCGTAATGTTGGGTTAGACAGTTCTACAAAAGAAAAAGGGGCCCACAAAGGGTCATTTCGTACTAACTTCACCTTTTGCCAGAACTCTTCACCTTCAAAAATGCACTTTTTTTAGATGTCATACTTTCTAGATCCCTCTTTGTTTATGACAGCAAAAACCTGCTCTGGGCTAAATTTTAGACTCTCTATTAACAGATCTATGCTCACAAAGTCAGCACCTGGGTTTTCTTTTTCTGGACCTCTATATACTATTCTAACAGTATTTTTGGCATACATATTGGGAGAATGAAAAGTGGTACTTGCCTGCCCCGCCACTCTTGCATACGTCGGCCTCTGGTCAGACACTGAAGTGGTCTTTGGCTCCATTGCCCCTGGTACACTTTTATAGGAAGATCCTGTGTTCCATTTCCTTAGTTGGGGTTTCTGTGCAGTTATTTTCTCCTTTCCTTGTGTCCTGGCGGCCTTGGCTCTTGTCTCTTGGCTGGCTGTGTCCGGTCTGCCTTCTTTTTGCAAAGGCTCTTTACTTGCTGGA
This sequence comes from Discoglossus pictus, assembly GCA_027410445.1. Classification (NCBI taxonomy): domain Eukaryota; kingdom Metazoa; phylum Chordata; class Amphibia; order Anura; family Alytidae; genus Discoglossus; species Discoglossus pictus. The sequence continues at coordinate 82,022,068 of CM050170.1, forward strand.
GAGGTGGCCTGTATTTTTTCTCTCTCACAGACAGCTTGACTAACGCTTGTAGTCTTGCCGGGCCTCTCCCTTCCTTTTGTGTCTCCGTGCATATCTCTTGCTTTCCTCTTGCTTCATATACTTAGGCTCTCTCACATGCCCACTATTTCTTCCTGCGCCCAGGGTACCAATAGTGTTGCTTGCTTGGCTCTGCCTCTTTATCTCACCGTAATTTGTTAGCCCTTTCAGCAGGGGGACCTCCCTTGATGAATTGCTGAACATCTGGGTGTTGTCTGTACTGTCAGTATATTCACTCTAGCTACTTGCCTGTGAAAAATGACGGCATGATAGTGTAAAATAAATATTTGTTTATTTGAAATTTAAATACAGTGGGCCTCATTCTATTATCGGCCGTAAATCGGCCGTAAGGCTGCGATTCCTTGCGAGGGTTCAGTTAACTCGCGATTCTATTATACGGCCCCGCAAGGATCTCCTTTTACGGCCGGCCGCATATCTTGGAACCGGCCGTAAACTGTGAAATATAAAAACTCAAAAATAAATTCAAGCCTGCACTGTACAGCTCTGTAAATGCTAGGGATCATATTGGGGGACATGAGGAATAAAAGGAACCCACTCTCAAGCTTGCACATCTGCCCAAACCCGAGTTCAAATTAACTGTTTATTTGCCGGCTGCGGCGTGGGCGTGTCTGAGGTGCTCCAAGCACTCTGGACTTTTTACATGGATATTTTACGGATATTAAAAATGAAATATTTTACGGATTTGAGTACAGGATAATTATGTGCTATTTTTTCTAACACCTAAAATCCCTTTATAGTCTTCTCAAAGTGCAGGATGGCTTTATTTGAGCTATTTTATGTGCTTAATTGGTGCTAGCGAGACCTTTTTCCTGCAAGTAACTGCGGCTCGTTTTTAGCCTTGCAGAGAGGTTTCCCGGAGCAATTGAATTGCAAATCTCTTGCGGCCGTTTTAGATCAAAGGCTTTCCTCCGGCGCGATCGGCCGCAAGAGATAGCAAGGCACCGGCCGCAAGCCTGCCGGAATCCCCGGCCGTAAGGGAATAGAATAGCCGAATAGCTTGCGGCCGGTCCTTGCGGCCCCGCAACGGCTGCGGCCGATAATAGAATGAGGCCCAGTATGTTTTAATAAATAACATAATTTTTATTTTTTTATTTTATAAACTCTACTAATAAAAAAAACTATATATATATATATATATATATATATATATATATATATATATATATATATATTAACTACATTTCCCAACCAAAACAATATTTAACTGTATATATTTTGGAGTTGACGAGTTTGATAGTTGTTGGGGAGACAAACCATTATAAATTGATCACGTATTTTAAAACATACAACTCTAATATCACAGCAAGAACCTTTTTGATATTAAATGACATGTTGATATTAAAGAAAAACTGTATCATGCATTAAAAAAAGAGAAAAATGATATTAAAGTGAAGCTTTCTTGGTGTTGTTTTCTGCTCTTGTATCCTGATGTGTTTCATCAACAACCTGTCTCGTGTTAAGAGTAATTTTTACCACTTTGATCCATTGTCTGTGGTTACACCACCAGAAATGTTGAGGTTAGATGCCCACGATTGACTGTACGCTACCTACATAACCATCACAGGTCATCAGACAAACAGGCGTCTGCCTTTGTGGATGTACCCTGAAGGTCACATTGCTAATCTGCCTAGAGATGGGGGACTGAGCTGACGCATGGCTTGTGGAACATGCCCTCTGCAGACCATCTATCCCTCCATCGTTATTAGCCAGGATACCTGGCACCTAATTCACTCCTGGGGCAGACCAGTATGATCTTCTCTCCATCCAGGTTTGGGATTGAGCTAATCATATAACCCCAGCTTGTTCCCTGATTAGTAGACCCCCATATCCTGACCTATAGTTAGAGGGCCTACCATAAATCCTTGGTATTTCCTTCTCCTGATATCTTTAAACAATTACAACGCAACAGGGCCAATACTGGCAAACTGCAAAATATGTATTTTTCTATGAATGATTATTCTGTTGGCTTTGTTGTACAGGAGTATGAAAAGGGGTACAAATGTAAAGAATCATGATCTATTGGATGCATGCATGAATAGTGTGTCTTTAATGGGGAAATGTATATGCAGTATCCTGTACTGCAGCCAAAAGTGTGATCTACAAACCCTTGGTTGAATGTGTAGGTGGAGCTGTGCTGGTAGATCTGAACAAGTCCTATGTGATGACATAGTGAGATTTATGAATACATTGTTTACTTCCCAAAATACCTAACTCAATGCCTTTACACAACCTAATTAATGGTAATCAGAAGAAGGACCCAACTTAGGGCTCTATTCAAATGCAAGCCCGTATTTACATGGCACCCAACATTTTGGTTGTGGGTTAAAAAAAAATCTTAATATCTAGATATATTCAATTGACTGGCCCGCAATTACAGGCTCACAGCCTCAACACGCAATGCTTCCGTTCGTAAGCTTTCAGGGGGCGTCATCAGACAATATCTAAGCAAGCCTGTAAGTTACTTTTTAGTCAGAGCCAATAGTAAATTAGACCGTCATGATGTCAGTAAAACATGGAGTTTAAACTACAATTAATTAGTGTTTAGAAGTATGATTTGCGATCAGATTCGCAATCCAGAAATGTAGATATCAATAAAGCAACTTTTCTAGTCTATAAGGGTTCCATGATAGGTTGATCCTGGGATTCAATAGGTTAATACATAACACAGAAATAAAACTTAAAATAAAAAAAAAATTTTTATTGCAGACTCGCAAGCTTGAAACAATTGTACAATCAATTATAATGCCTTCCATTGCTTTCCCAGTATTTTTAAGTACAATAGTGTGTGTTTATTTGCTTTTGCAGTGTTACAAACAGGTCTTTTTAAACCACTTGCGAGTCCTATCTAGTTTTTTGTTACATTTGCCAATTGTGGGCTTGTTTAATTGTTACAATTGAATATGGATTTTGTGTCTTTAGCACTGGGAACATTTACGGGCTTGAAACAACAAAGGAGAAGATAGGACAGAGTTACGTTTTTGACAACCGTAGGAATTTTGAGCATGTAACTCGCAAATGGATTGCGAGTAGCAAAATGTAGCCAATATCCGTAACAAATACGGGCTTCATTACTGGCTCATGTAATTGTGATTTAGACAATTGAATATGGGCCGCAGTTACATAAAAGGGACAGACTTTTAGTAATGTAAAAATACAGTTTTGCAAGACAAGTAATGTAGCATATAAGGTTAAGAAAATTAGTAATAATAAAAATATCTATACTTTATACTTTGAAGTTAGGACCTTTTATCTCTTATCTCTATACTTTGAAGTTAGGACCTTTTATCTCTTATTTTTATCTCTTATTTAAACAACCTCTATGGTCCTTTTTTTTTACTTTATATTATTTTAAATAATTAAGCCTCATAACAGGCAAATTATTTATTTAGTTTATTTGTTTTCTAAAACAAACATATTCGAGATCAATAAATAAATACAAACATCCTTTACATTTGTAACTTTTATATGTAAATATTCTTGCTGCAGGCTTCCATTTTCTTTTTGTCACAGCAAAAAAGGTAAAACAATAGATGTATTACTGCTGTATTTTTCTAAGTAAATATTTGTAAAATGCAATTGCCAACATACAAGTAGACACATTTCTTTGGAATACATTGCTAATATAATTCATTAATCGCTAATAAATTTGTAATAACTGTTTTTGTTTTGGGCTAAATTGTTCTTAAAATTAAATGAAAAAATAAAAAACATAAAAATGTAATTTAAACTTTACTTATATTACCTATTCTGCCGCAAGTTCATGTTTATTTTTTAATCTGTGGTAATGTTTCTTACGAAAATGTATTTAATGATTTTTTATAAATGATACACAATCACTGTATTTCCATGAAATACCCATACCTTTATCACATTCTAACACATCTTTCAAAAAATACATTTTACAAATTTCATAGGACATTTGTCACACACATTAATTCCCCTCATCATTTCAATAATGGAAACATGCATTACAATTTTATAAATTGTTGACAATACACAGATTAATGTGTTAAATTCTGGACCGGTACTTAAAACACTTACAAAGGCAGTTTCTTGAGTTTTCTCTGAGACTTTACAGCTTTAAATGAGAAACTCTTTATTTTAGAGCTTTTCTTTCCCTTTTGTATTTCTCTTTATGTGAGCACAGTTTCTATGCTTATATTGAACATATATTGAGGGTTCTTTTATGCATATATACTGTATAGGAAATACAAATGTGCAAAATGTATGGAAATTTGACTTAAAATTTAAATATATATATATATATATATATATATATATATATATATATATATATATATATATATATACCATAGTTATGAAGATTGAGGTAGCCGTGAATGTCCAGTAATCGAGATGAATAATCACAGTATTGCAGTATATAGTGATACCTTTTTTATTGGACAAACATATTCATAGGTTTCATGACGAGCTTTCGAGAGCATTCCTCTCTTTGTCGATTCAGAGTCAATACTGATTATAGATTCACAAATACAGCAAAAAATTCCAGGATTAACAAATAATGTTCTGATCAGCCAGCCGTGCAAGCGTGTGGGGGTGCAGACCAGAGTAAGTAAATTGGGGTCGTAAATAGTTTTTGTGAATCTATAATCAGTATTGACTCTGAATCGACAAAGAGAGGAACACTCTCGAAAGCTCGTCATGAAACCTATGAATATGTTTGGCCAATAAAAAAGGTATCACTATATACTGCAATACTCTGATTATTCAGATATATAATATATATATATATAATACAATTTATAATATGTGAATAAATAACATTTTGTAATATAATTCTTATTGTATTTGTACAGAATGTAATCTAAATGTATGTTAACAAAATAAAAAATGTTTTGACTAACCATAGAAAGTGAATTAGAAGAAGGAAAGAATCCCTTTTATAGGGCACACCTCTTTATTACCAATCTCTTGAGAGAATAAATAAGCCATTTTTTTATTTGTATTAAATTGTATAAATTCATAAAGGCTCAATTTAAGATTCTTGATTTCATATAATAAATATTAATTTCTTAGCATCATCGATTGCTCAATCAATAAATGTCATTATACATGATTATGTCTTTGTTATGTCATTCTTGAATCGTGGAATAATGTTCTTTTAACTATTTAATACAACTAAATTATTAAGTCCTAGTAAAATAAGATAATTATAACAATTGATTATTATACAGAGAAATCCATCTAAAATACAATAGAATTATATTAATACAGTAGCCATACCAATTATAGACATAATATTAAAGCTTTTTAAGAAGTATGATGATTTTTAAAAAGGTAGTATGTGGTTTTTGTGGCAACTAGGGCCTTTAAATATGCCTCCTATGCACCAGTACGGTAACCCCTGAAGACATTTTTCAAACGTGCGTCGAGTGACGCAGGATGTAGGACGCCACTACTAGGTGCCTAGGCTCCGTTCCACGAGAGCAGTCAGCCCATACTAGAAATTACCCCATTCCAAGACACTAGAAATCTTAATCACGCTAAGACTTAGCAGCAAGATATATTTAGAGAGGGTATAAATATGTAAATATATATATATATATATATATATATATATATATATATATATATATATATATAAATGAGAATCAGTAGTGTTGGGCAAAGAAAAAAACTGCTCATTTATTAAGTTTTGACTATAGAGCGAACATTAATCTTCATTTATTTTAACCACAGAAATACATTAAATTTGGACATATGGAATGTAGCAGTAAATGACAATATAAATATTGCATCCCAAACAAATGGTATACTCGGTTAATGAGGTAAACACAATGGTTTATAAAAAGTTTCAATTTGCATTTGAAAAAATGACAAAGTCTATGGAAAATAATCAGAACAAATATTGGCTGATAGTAAAAGCAGAAAAATATTAAATTGCTATAATATGAGAGACATATTGACTTCTTAAATAGCAAGTATTGCAGAAGAGATGTATTATTAATATCGCCAGATCTTCCGATACTAGAGAAGGAGGGTTAAAATGTACCTTCTCATTGGGACTCTGGACCCCCACCATACTTCCCAAAATTACCAAACATAAAAATCCTCTAATAAGACTCTCACTTTCAACTTGGAATTATATTAATTCTAAACACCATCTGACTTCTAAATTATCATGCTTAAATACCACATTAGCTACCCCAACTATATGGGACAACCTCAGGAAGGACTCAAAAATATGGTGGACAAGGCATAAACTATATAGGCTAGGTAATTTGTTATTAAATGATCAAATAATTTTGTTTGAACATCTCAAAACAGAATTGAATATCCCTTTAAAAGAACAATTTGTGCCAAGAGGTTTTCAACTGATAAGAGGACATCCCTTGAGGTTAGAAGTAAAAAGATTCCACATTAAAGAAAGAAAAGGGCTAATCTGTGGAGTTCTCTACCAGAGGAGGTGGTGACAGAAATAAATCTAGTCCCCTTTTAAAGTTATCTATCAAATCCGCTAATTAAAAAGGGAATTCAGAGTTATCCTTGATAATAAGAGAGAGTGTATTGATCCAGGGAGAAATCCGATCGCCAGTATCTGGGGTCAGGACGGAATAAAAAAAAAGTTTCACTTGTTTTTTTTTCCTGTTTGCCTTCCTCTGGATTAATTAATAATTAAAAATAAATAAATAAATAGGTGATTAATAATTAACAACTAATTAATTAATAACTAATCCTCACATTGCAGATCAGAGGAGGTCTTAAAAGGTTGAACTTGATGGACTGAAAGTCTTTTTTCAACCTTAATTACTATGTAACTATGTAACTGTAAAATTAGGCACCAAATCACCACTCTGACCAGAAATTGGGGACCACCCCTAGTTGGCTCTCTCTCATTAGCAACAAAACCTCTTTCACTAAGGGGGTTTTAAGCTCCCTTTATGCAATCAAACGCACCCTCCATCAACTTTAAACCTCCATTTAGGGGAAAATGAGAGGCTGACATGGGCTTACGTTGGGACTCTCCTAAATGGGAGAGAACTTGTACAAACTTAATTAAAGGCTCACTAAATTACAGCTTATTAGAAATTACATTTACAACTTTTCATAGAGCATACTACACCCCTGACATAATGCACAAAATTAATCCCCAATCCATCAAATTGCTTCAGGCAATGCCAATCAATAGGTACTTTCATCCACACGTGGTGGCAATGTCCGATTACCCAACAGATTTGGACCAAAACCCTAGAACTAGCATCTAATATTCTTAAAAAAAAAAAATTACCCCATCCAATTGATATTTTCCTTCTGGGTAACCATACCCCTCTACTATAAAAAAACAAACAAATAAATGGCTACAGTATCTAATGCTTTCAACGAAAAACCACATTGCCCGTAAATGGAAGACCCCAACACTTAATTTGAGAAGTGATCAATAAACTGAGTGTTATAATGATTAATGACAGACTTACCCATACGATAACAAACACATACTCTGTATTTCTAGAGACTTGGGACTCGTGGCTTAGTTCAGCCCATACAAAAAATATTTTATAAAAAAGCGTTTTTTAGAGCTCCTCTAAGATCTGGTGGATAATTTATGCAGGCTGGAAATGGACCTCTCGGCGTTGATCCCAGGAGCTGGAAAAGTAAGTTGTGGGAAGATTGGCCGGAAATTGGCCAACCTCACTCTAAAACCTCATAGTAGTTATTTGGGTTAATTTTATTTAATTTCTTAATTTAAATGATATATAACCCTTAGGTTCTTTTTGTTTTACGCAAAATTGGAAAAGTTAAAGAAATATTGTGATAGTTCAATAATGAATTAGAACCACATTATACAAAATGACTAAACTTTATTAACAAAATGTTACAGAGAGGTTCTGAGGTGACCAGTAGACCATAGGTGGTAACTATACCCCTCAATATTTTTTGATCCACGCAGGGTAATTATATTGCATACACACAGGAGGGAGAAAAAAGATCCTATTATAGGGCACACCTGCTAATCCTAATCTTAGAAAGAAGAGAATAAACTAAATAATAAAACTTAGCATTTAATGGTATTTAAAATCCTTATTAAAATATATGCACATAGGTAGCAGAGAGGTAGTAATCTTCTAAATGGCAGTGTGGGTATCTATTACAAAAAGAAGTTCTGTCCTAAATGGACAGGCTATATACAGGCTATATACAGGCTATATACAATGTAAAGTGCTAATGTTTGTCACAAATAAAGTGACTATCGTGCAAAAAAGTGCAAAGTATAAAGTGCCCAGTGCTGGTAATTGATGAAGTGCACAGCTAATGATGTGCACCTAAACAAGTGATTAATAAATATAAATATAATGTATATAGCGAGCTGTATAGGCATAGAGCATGAGATAATTCAGCTCTACTGCTGGAATTATATAGGAGCCACTGTACCCAGTATTGAGGAGTAAATGCCCCAAAATAGTGAAAAGTCCCAAGACTGGACAGCTAAATAAATGTATTGCTGTCCTAGAGTAACAGTGTGGGCCAATCGAGATGTAGACCCAATACTGCCTTAATAATGAAAAATAAATACTGCGTGATTCATCAGGATCTGACTAGTAAAGCAATGCCTTTCTAAACGTTGATTTTGGCTAAATAGCTCAGTTCTAACCATCGGGGAAGGGACTTTAAACTATGGGCCTGAAGAGAAAACCACGCTAGCTCTCTGCTTAGCACGCCGCGGTCTAGACGCACAACAGTGACGTCATCGACCCGCGACTGCGTTCCTAGGTGAACCCGACGCACGTTTCTTGTATTTCATCAAGGGTTACGCCAATCTTCCCCTAGAGCCTATTTAAAGGCTGGCGTAGTCATGGCAACACAAACGAAGTTAAAAACCTGAGGAAAATAGTGTAAAATGTGTAATCCTCAACTTGTGCAATTAAAAATAGTAGTAAATAGACTCTTCAATGTGAAAATGAATTTAGAAAGTCTCTAGAAGAATAGCGTGATGGGGCTAATACTGTTAAAGTACTGGATGAGAATATAGGTTGATGGTATTATTAATGTATGTATAAAGTTAAGCAAACCAGCCTCAATATCAGTGTGATACAGCAAATATAAATAAAATTTAAATTAACTATAGCTATTGTATAGGTATAAGGCATATTAGTAATTTGTTTAATATGCTAATAATTTGCTGGTTTATATTAAATGTATACAGCAAAATTATATTGACCTTAACTATTATACCATATGATAGTGTAGTAATCACATATATAGTTGTGAGCGTACAGGCCGTTGCTCACGCTTGCTGGCTCGCATAGCGAGCCGCGGCCCTCGCATAGCGAGGTCACTGGGCAAGGGCCTCAGTTGCTGGCATGGAGCGCCGAAGGCGCTCCATGCCAGCAACTGAGGCCCCTCGCGAAGGAACGCAGTCGCGGGTCGATGACGTCACTGTTGTGCGTCTAGACCGCGGCGTGCTAAGCAGAGAGCTAGCGTGGTTTTCTCTTCAGGCCCATAGTTTAAAGTCCCTTCCCCGATGGTTAGAACTGAGCTATTTAGCCAAAATCAACGTTTAGAAAGGCATTGCTTTACTAGTCAGATCCTGATGAATCACGCAGTATTTATTTTTCATTATTAAGGCAGTATTGGGTCTACATCTCGATTGGCCCACACTGTTACTCTAGGACAGCAATACATTTATTTAGCTGTCCAGTCTTGGGACTTTTCACTATTTTGGGGCATTTACTCCTCAATACTGGGTACAGTGGCTCCTATATAATTCCAGCAGTAGAGCTGAATTATCTCATGCTCTATGCCTATACAGCTCGCTATATACATTATATTTATATTTATTAATCACTTGTTTAGGTGCACATCATTAGCTGTGCACTTCATCAATTACCAGCACTGGGCACTTTATACTTTGCACTTTTTTGCACGATAGTCACTTTATTTGTGACAAACATTAGCACTTTACATTGTATATAGCCTGTATATAGCCTGTCCATTTAGGACAGAACTTCTTTTTGTAATAGATACCCACACTGCCATTTAGAAGATTACTACCTCTCTGCTACCTATGTGCATATATTTTAATAAGGATTTTAAATACCATTAAATGCTAAGTTTTATTATTTAGTTTATTCTCTTCTTTCTAAGATTAGGATTAGCAGGTGTGCCCTATAATAGGATCTTTTTTCTCCCTCCTGTGTGTATCTATTATTTATCCTAAGGAGCACCCTACTCTAATAATTCTATTTGGTACTTTTTTGTTTAATTATATTGCATGTCTGATTGATGACTAATTGTTTTTCTTTCTCCCTCTATACTGATGATATATATACTGGGGTAAAAATATGAATTACTGTTTTCTTTCTTGCTGTATACCGATGATATGAGGATATATATATATATATATATATATATATATATATATATATATATATATATATATATATTAAGTAATGTTTTGTTCTTTCTGGATACTGGGGAAATGTTTGCTTTTCCTCTTGAAGGGTTAAAAATTATTTAGGTGTTTTCTTTTTTTAGGAGCCAGCCATTAAATATCAACTAATTGTGCTTATATATAAATATATAGGATATATTGTGTTTATATTTTGTTATTTCATAAAACTTTACATTTGTGATTATTTGTTTTTGTGTTACTTTGTTTTCCCACACGTTCTTGTATGATTATTTGTTTTTGTGCACAGAAATATATAAATATATGTTAATTCATAAATCTTATTGGTGTGTTTTATTTGTCAATCATTCTCAAAAGAATAGAATCTCTAGAAATTACCCTTTAATTTCTTACAACCTCAAAGATTGCCAAAAGCAGAACAGATCAGCACTATAAATTATCAGTGACCCCAATATTACCTAAAAGGATGTAACAGTATATATATATATATATATATATATATATATATATATATATATATATATATGTTAAAAAACACTATTCCAAAACAGTACTGTCAAGGGTGACTGGGAACAAACAGCAGATGTTTAAGGGTGAAGGATTAGGGTCTGATCTCAGAGCCCAGGGGGTACCAGACTTGAAGACGACAACAAACCTGTTCATGGCACTTCTGTGTTCTTGGTGTGGCTTGGTCACAGACAGACACTTTATGTGTCTCTTGGCGAGACTTGGTTGTAGTCACTGTCTTTGTCCCTTGGCGAGGCTCGGTCCACAGGAGCTGCTAAGATGTGGAAGCAGTCTTCATCTGAGGCAGCACTCCAACCCCAGACAGTGGGCAATGGACTACAGCCAGAATATAAAGGCCCTGGAACTCACTGATCCATTAAGTGATAAAAGGAGGAGTAATAACACATGGCGCAATCTCCAAGAAGTAAAGCCTGCACAGCACGAAATAGCAGCGGAAGCAGGCCTGTCAAAACAACCACATATCAGGAACATGGAAGAACCTCTAAGCGGCTCACTGTACGCAGGTCCTAGAGCTAACTTGTGGCCTTGTGTGTCAGGATTAATTCCAGATGGCCCTGAGAAGGCTGATGGGTGCAAGCGATGGAGCATCACCTAGTTGGGACCAAAGATGATATGGGATATCCAACCTAAAAGAGATAAGGCTTGAGGTGTCTTCCGCCACACACACACCACACATGCAGATATAAAGCTCTTAACCTAACTGGCCTAATGGTAGAGTAACTCAGTAGTTGACCATAAACAAGGATGCCCTGATGTCAATGACCCATGTGTCCACTGGAGGAAGTCTGATCGAAGATCCAGAGGAATGTAGAGCTTTGAAGGAGGCACTGGAAGACAGCAGAACTAGGTACTTGAGGGTCATGGATTTACTGCAACACAGGTGGAGTACAAGTAGCGAGGAAGCTGGTAGATAATAGGATTTTTCTAGAAGGACTCTCTAGACCAGCTTACTATTAGAAATCTAAAAAGAGAGAAAAAGAGAGACCCTCTAGCCTGTCTGGAATTTAATCTCTCAGTTGACTCTAAATGTATCAGGTTCTTGTGGTCCATATTAATGGCTAACAATTCCCTGTTGCCAATATCATAGCTCCTTCCCGGACAGAAGAATTTTCAGGAAAAGAAGACACAGTGGTGCAGGGGACCACTTGGAGGCTGATGTTGGGAGAACACATGTTGTGTTCTTCATATTGTGGATTGGGTAGATAAGTTATGCTAGGGGCTGGAAATGACCCAGTGGTCTTGGTACATATTGGTATCAATGATAAAGTAAGTGGAAGATGGAGTGTCCTAAAGAATATTTTATAGAACTAGGAAACAAGCTTAGGGCAAGCCCTGCCAGGTAGTATTTTCCAAGATACTACCAGTGCCAAGTGCGTGCCCAGAAAGACAGGAGCTTAGGGAGGTTAATGTGTGACTAAAAATCCAAAACCATCCTTCCTGCATTACATTTCTAGAGCACTGGGTCAACTTCTAATGAAGAGAGAGCTTGTGTGCTAAAGGATAAGATGGTAGAAAGTCTGGGGTATAATTTAGACTAGTAGGTGGAGGAGAGAGACTTGATAGAAGTAGTGGGATAAAAAGTGTAGAGTTAGTAAGGTATAAATTATATAAACATGGTAGAGGAGAAGCAGGGAGATTTAATATATTCAAGAGGAAGGTCTTGATAAGCAAGTATAATACTGTGCTGGGCACTTCAAACCCGTGGTCATAGCAAGCTAAAGTTTATGCTTACTAATGCAAGAGGCTTACCATGGTAAATGGTTAAGCTAGAATTAACAGTAAATGAGAAATGGGATTAATAGGCATTACTGAAATTAGGGTGGATAATTCTAATGGCTGGACTGTTAATTTGGAGGTTTAATATCTATTTAGGAAAGATAGGGGCTATGGCAGAATAGAAGAAAGGATTTGTCTGCCAGTTAAGTCTGATTTACATAGTTACAAAGGGCCTCATTCTATTAGCGGCCGTAAATCGGCCGTAAGGCTGCGATTCCTTGCGGGGGTTCAGTTAACTCGCGATTCTATTATACGGCCCCGCAAGGATCTCCTTTTACGGCCGGCCGCATATCTTGGAACCGGCCGTAATCTCAGAAATATAAAAACTCAAAAATAAATTCAAGCCTGCACTGTACAGCTCTGTAAATGCTAGGGATCATATTGGGGGACATGAGGATTAAAAGGAACCCACTCTCAAGCTTGCACATCTGCCCAAACCCGAGTTCAAATTAACTGTTTATTTTCCGGCTGCGGCGTGGGTGTGTCTGAGGTGCTCCAAGCACTCTGGACTTTTTACATGGATATTTTACGGATATTAAAAATAAAATATTTTACGGATTTGAGTACAGGATAATTATGTGCTATTTTTTCTAACACCTAAAATCCCTTTATAGTCTTCGCAAAGTGCAGGATGGCTTTATTTGAGCTATTTTATGTGCTTAATTGGTGCTAGCGAGACCTCTTTCCTGCAAGTAAGCTGCGGCTCGCTTTTAGCCTTGCAGAGAGGTTTCCCGGAGGAATTGAATTGCAAAACTCTTGCGGCCGTTTTAGATCAAAGGCTTTCCTCTGGCGCGAGCGGCCGCAAGAGATAGCAAGGCACCGGCCGCAAGCCTGCCGGAGCCTCCGGCCGTAAGGGAATAGAATAGCCGAATAGCTTGCGGCCGGTCCTTGCGGCCCCGCAACGGCTGCGGCCGCTAATAGAATGAGGCCCATAGTATTTAAGGTTGAATAAATACTTTAAGTCCATCAAGTTCAACCTTTTAAGATCTCCTCTGATCTGCAATATGCGGATTCATTATTAATCAATTATTTATTTTTATTCTATTTTTAATTATTAATTAATCCTGAGGAAGGCAAACAGAAAAAAAAAAACAAGCGAGACTTCGCCAATTGTCTTAAAGGAAAAATAAATAAAAATAAAATGTAATTCCTTCCTGACCCCAGATACTGGCGATCGGATTTCTCCCTGGATCAATACTGTCTCTCTATCCATGATAACCCTGAATTCCCTTTTAATTAGAAATAAATCCAGTCCCCTTTTAAAGTTATCTATCGAATCTGCTGTCACCACCTCCTCTGATAGAGAATTTCACAGATTAACCACCCTTACTGTGAAGAACCCTTTTCTTTCTTTAAGGTGGAATCTTTTTACTTCTAACCTCAAGGGATGTCCTCTTGTCAGTTGAAAACCTCTTGGCACAAAAAGCTCCCTTGACAAATCCTTATACTGACCCTGGATGTATTTATATAAGGTAATCATATCTCCTCTTAGACGCCTTTTTTCTAGAGAAAATAAGTTTAATTTGGTTAGTCTTTCTTCATAACTTAGCCCCTCCATTCCCCTTATTAGTTTTATTGCCCTCCTCTGTACCTTTTCCAGCTCATAAATGTCCTTTTTATGAAGTGGTGCCCAAAATTGTACTCCATATTCCAAATGAGGGCGTACTAGAGATTTGTATAGTGGCAGAATTATATTTGCTTCCCTTGCTTCTATACCCTTCTTAAAACATGCTAATATTTTATTTTCAGCTGCTGCTTCGCTTTGAGCACTGTTACCTAGGTGGTTGTCCACAAGCACTCCCAAATCCCTTTCAATATCTGATACACCTAGATTTGCTCCATTAAGATTATAAATTGCATGGCTATTTTTCCTTCCCAGATGCATAACCTTACATTTATTCATATTAAATCTTATCTGCCATTTAATTGCCCATTTCTCTAATTTACGCAAATCCCTTTGGAGGAAACTACATCATTTTCTGATTTCATTACCTTGCACAATTTATTGTCATCAGCAAAAATGGAGACAATACTTTCCAGTCCTTCTTCTAAGTTGTTAATAAATATGTTAAAAAGGAGAGGAACTAATACTGAACCCTGAGGAACCCCACTTATTACATTAGTCCAATGGGAGTATTTACTGCAATTCCTGTATCCCTTAGATGGAGACAGAAGTAGGACTGGAAAGTACTAAGTCGTTAATCAATATGTTAAAAATAAGAGGACCTAATATTGAACCCTGAGGAACCTCACTTACCACATTGGTCCAATCTGAGTACAACAACCTTTTGCTTCCTATCTTTTAGCCAGCTATCTACATTTATTCGTATTAAATCTCATCTGCCATTTAGATGCCCATTCCTCAATTATATGTAAATCCCTTTGGAGGGAAAGCACATCATTATCTGATTTAATTACCTTGCACAACTTCGTGTCATCAGCGAAAATGGAGACACCACACTCCAATCCTACCTCTAAGTCATTAATAAATATGTTAAAAAGGAAAGGACCTAATACTGAACCCTGAGCAACCCCACTTACCACATTAGTCCAATCAGAGTATGTTCCATTTACAACAACCCTTTGCTTCCTGTCTTTTAGCCAGCTCTCAATCCATGAGCAGATATTTACTGCAATTCCTGTATCTCTTAGTTTGCACAATAGTCTCCCATGTGGCACTGTATCAAAAGCCTTTGCAAAATCCAAAAAGACTACATGCACTGAGTTGCCTTGATCCAGGTTACTACTAACCTCCTCATAGAAACTAATTAGATTTGTTTGACATGACATATCCCTCTTAAGTCCATGTTGACTCCTACTTATAATCCTGTACAAATAGATATATTCTTGTATATTATCCCTTATTAACCCTCCTAAAAGCTTCCCCACTACAGAAGTGAGGCTCACTGGTCTATAATTCCCCGGATTTGTTCTTGCTCCCTTTTTAAATATAGGTATCACATCAGCTTTTCTCCAGTCATCTGGTAGAGACCCTGTGTTGAGTGAATCTTGAAAAATTAAATATACTGGTTTGGCTATTACAGAACCCAGTACCCGTGGATGTACTCAATCAGGACCCGGGGCTTTATTAACATTTATTTTTTCCAACCTCTTTTGGATTATTTCCTGTGTTAACCAATTATTTGGCAAAGGTAGTGTAGCCCCATTATGTTACCGTGTCCCAACCACTAGTACCTCCCTTGTTTATACCAAAGAAAATAACCTATTTAGCTCATCCGCCTTTTCCTGGTCAGCAATTATCAGACGACCTGTGTCACATTGTGATGTTCCTATAGCTTCCTTCCTGGCCTTCTTCCCATTAATATACTTAAAAAATATTTTAGGGTTAGTCTTACTCTCTTTTGCAATTAATTTTTCATTTTCTATTTTAGCCAGTCTAAAAGCGCTTTTGCAAGTCTTGTTGATTTCCTTGTAATCCCGTAAAGCAGTCTCTGTCCCCTCTTGTTTGTATAATTGAAATGCCTGTTTTTTTCTCCGTATCTTGATCTTTAAATCATTGTTAAGCCACACTGGATGTGATTTACTCCTTTTACTTTTATGCCCACGGTATATGCCGATGTGTATGTATATTTAGTTAGGATTTAAATGTTGTCCATTTATGATCAGTGTTTTTACCTATCAGTTCTCTGTCCCAGTCTATACTTTGTATTGCTGCCCTTAGACCATTAAAATCTGCCCTTTTAAAATTAAGAGTTTTTGTTGGCCCCTTAAAATTTTGTTTTTTTAATTAAATCTCAAATGAGACATTGTTGTGATCACTGTTTCCCTATTCCAACATTTGATACTATATCAATATTATTTGTGATGCCTAAATCTAAGATAGCTTCATCTCTAGTAGGCTCTTGTACAACCTGGGCCAGATAATGATCCCTGAGTGTACTCAAGAACCTGCTCCCCTTAGATGAACTGCTGGTCTCATTTATCCAGTTTATTTCAGGGTAATTAAAATCTCCCATTATTAGAACTTGCCCGTGCTTAGCGGCATTTCCAATCTGTAACAATAATTGTATTTCCTCACTTTCAGCTATATTTGGGGGTTTATAGCATACTCCTACTAATATTCTTTTGGAATTTGCTGCTCCTCCATTCATCTCTAACCACACACATTCAGCTTTATCACTAGGTCCACCATAAATATCTTCTCTGACTATGGGCTTAAATTCTGGCTTAACATACAGACAAATCCCTCCTCGTTTACCATTGCCTCTATCTTTCCTATATAGGTTATAACCATCCAGATTAACAGTCCAGTCATGAGATTCATCCCTCCACGTATTGGTAATGCCTATTAAATCCCATTTTTCATTAATTGCTAATAATTCTAACTCTCCCATTTTTTTCTGGCAAGCTTCTGGCATTAGCAAGCATACACCTTATGTTATGAGTCTGTAGTTCTGAAGTGCCTGCCACTGTACTTGAGTTAATTAGTACTACCTCTGTATTGACTATTCTACCCCTCCCCCAATTTCCTCCCCTATGAGTTGTTAATTCCTCCCTTATACCCTCTACACTTTCTACCCCATTACTTATATCTAGTCCCTCCCCCCCCACCTACTAGTTTAAAAACTCCTCCAGCATTTCTACCATCCTATCCCCTAGCACAAATGCTCCCTTATCATTAAGGTGCAATCCATCCCTACTGTAGAGATTGTACCGAAGTGAGAAGTCAGCCCAGTGCTCTAAAAACCCAAACCCCTCCTTAGTGCACCATATCTTTAGCCACGCATTAACCTCCCTAAGCTCCTTCTGCCTCCCTGGGCTAGCCTGTGGCACTGGTAGTATCTCAGAAAATACTACCTTGGAGGTCCTTGCCTTCAGCTTATTACCTAGTTCTCTAAAATCCTTCTTTAGGAGACTCCATCGTCCACTAACTTTGTCATGGATACCAATATGTACCAAAACAGCCAATTCATTTCCAGCCCCTCCCAATAATTTGTCTGCCCGATCCACAACATGACGAACCCGAGCACCCGGGAGACAGCAAACTGTTCGATTGCTGGGATCTGGGTGACAAATCACCCTGTCTACCTTCCTAATAATAGAGCCAAAACCTGTTTGTTGCTCTGCCTATTCTGCCCTCCCTCTCCTCCAGTAGAGCTGTCCTCCCGGCTGTTAGAGGGAACGGCTCTATCTGGCATTGCCATTCCTGAATGGACATCCCCAACAGTTTCACTCAATCTGGCAAATCTGTTTGTGTGTGTAAACTTAGAACTGGCCTCCCTCCTCCTGTTCCCCCTGAACTCCCTGGACATCCTCACTAGCCACATCTCCACCCTCCATGCTAGGCCCAGCTAAACTGTGCTCAGTGAGCACCAACCCCCTTTCCAGTGGAGCAATATCACTAAGTGCTGCAATTCTCCTCTCCAGATCTCCAATTTGAGCTTCCAGAGAGGCAACATGCTCACATCTCTCACAGAGGTATGGACCCTGGATCATCTGTTCCAGTATTGCATACATATGACAGGATGTACACTGAATGAGGATGCCACTGGACTGACTCATAATTATTATTATTATTGTCTACAAAATTTCAGTGGGAAAAATAAAGAATACAAAATAAAATATTTGTATAAAGTTTTCCCCCTTTGCACTATAAATCTGCCCTCCCTTTTCTTTGAAGTCCCTCCTTTTTTTTAAACTTCTACGCTTTTACTAGAATTGCACATGATACTGAAAATGTTTGCAAGATCACAAGTTCGCCCCTTCTCCTGTTTATATTCGATTCTGCCTTCTCACCTGGACACAATTAGTGCACTCTGCAATTTATCAGCCTTTACTTGTAAGGTAAATCCACTTGCAAAAAGCCCCCAGAACAGCTCACAAACCTTTTATACTAGTTTAACAGTCAAGCCACACCCCTCTCACCTGGGCACAATTAGTGCACTCTGCAATTTACCAGCCTTTACTAGCAAGGTAAATCCACTTGCAAACTTAAAGCCTATAGACAGAGATAATGGAACTTGTGATAATGTTGACATTTTGTGGGTTGAGTTAAATAGGGAAGGAACAAATCTTAAAAAAATATTGGTTGGCATATGCTTTAAACCCCCCAAAAAATTGAATGCGGGGAATGCAACTACAGAATGGAAATGCAGCTAAGCATGGGCAAGTTCTAATATTGGGAGATTTTAATGACCCTGAAATAAACTGTATGAAATAGACCAGCAGTTCAGCTAAGGGGAGCAGGTTCTTAAGGACTCTCAAGGATCATTATCCGGCCCAGGTTATACAAGAACCTACTAGAAATGAAGCTATCTTGGATTTAATTATCACAAATAATGTTGATATGGTATCAAATGTTAATGGGGCACCTTTGGGAAACAGTGATCACAACACAGGCTCATTTGAGATTGAATAAAAAAAAATAAAACTGTAAGGGGCCAAGAAAAACTCTTAATTTTAAAAAGGACAGATTATAACGGTCTGAGGGCAGAAATACAAAGTATAGACTGGGAAAGAGAACTGATGGGTAAAAATACTGAACATAAATGGACAACATTTAAATCAATACTAAATATACATACACATCGGCATCTACAATGTGGAAATAAAACTAAAAGGAGTAAATCACATCCAATGTGGCTTAACAATGATTTAAAGATCAAGATAAGGAGTAAAAAACAGGCATTTAAATTATACAAACAAGTGGGGACAGAGACTGCTTTACGGGAGTACAAGGAAATCAACAAAGCTTGCAAAAGGGCTATTAGACTGGCTAAAATAATTTTTTTTTTTGGTTTATTATTACTCTCCTTTGCAACTAATTTTTCATTTTCTAAGTATATTAATGGGAAGAAGGCCAGGAAGGAACCTATAGGAGCATAACAATGTGACACAGGCCGTCTGAAAATTATTGAGCAGGAAAAGGCAAATGAGCTAAATAGGTTCTTTTCTTCTGTATACACAAAGGAGGTACCAGTGGTTAGGACACTGCATCATAATGGGGCTAAGCTACCTTCACCAAATAATTGGTTAACGCAGGAAGAAATCCAGATGAGGTTGAAAAAAATAAATTTAATAAATGGAATACATCCAAGGGTACTGAGGCAACTGGGGCCCTGTAATCACCAAACCATTATATCTAGTTTTTCAAAAACACTGGGTCTCTACCAGATAACTGAAGACAAGCAGAGGTGATACCTATATTTAAGAAGGGAGCAAGAGCAAATCCGGTGGAATTATTGACCTGTAAGCCTCACTTCTGTAATGGGGAAGCTTTTAGAAGGGTTAATAAGGGATAATATACAGGAATATGTCTATTCAAACAGGATTATAAGTAGGAGTCACCATGGATTTATGAGGGATAGGTCATGTCAAACAAATCTAATTAGCTTCTGTGAGGAGGTCAGTAGGAACCTGGATCAAGGCAACTCAGTGGATGTAGTCTTTTTGGATTTTGCAAAGGCTTTTGTATACAGTGCCACATGGGAGACTATTGTACAAACTAAGGGATTTGGGAATTGCAGTAAATATATGCATATGGATTGAGAGCTGGCTAAAAGATAGGAAGCAAAAGGTTGTTGTACTCAGATTGAACAAATGTGGTAAGTGGGGTTCCTCAGGGTTCAGTATTAGTTCCTCTCCTTTTTAACATATTTATTAACGACTTAGAAGAATGACTGGAAAGTATTGTCTCCATTTTTGCTGATGACAATAAGTTGTGCAAGGTAATGAAATCAGAAAATGATGTAGTTTCCTCCAAAGGGATTTGCATAAATTAGAGAAATGGGCAAGATGAGATTTAATATGAATAAATGTAAGGTTATGCATCTGGGAATGAAATAAAACCAAGCAATTTATATTTTTAATGGAGCAAATCTAGGGGTTTCAGATATTGAAAGGGATTTGGAAGTACTTGTGGACAACCACCTACATAACAGTTTTCAATGCCAAGCAGCATCTGCAAAGGCAAATAAAATATTAGCATGTATTAAGAAGGGTATAGAAGCCAGGGAAGCAAATATAATTCTACCACTATACAAATCTCTAGTACGCCCTAATTTGGAATATGGAGTACAATTTTGGGCACCACTTCATAAAAAGGGCATTTTAGAACTGGAAAAAGTACAGAGAAGGACAACAAAACTAATAAGGGGAATGGAGGGTCTAAGTTATGAAGAAAGACAAATTAAACTCATTTTCTCTAGGAAAAAGGCGTCTAAGAGGGGAAATGATTACCCTATATAAATACATCCAGTATAAAGATTTGTCAAGTGAACTTTTTGTGCCAAGAGATGACATCCCTTGAGGTTATTAGTAAAAAGATTCCACCCTAAAGAAAGAAAAGGGTTCTTCACAGAGGTGGTGACAGAGGATTCGATAGATAACTTTAAAAAGGGATTGTATATATTTTTTAAATAAAAGGGCATTCAGTGTTATCCTGGTTAATTAGAGAGGGAGTATTGATCCAGGGAGGAGTCCGATCGCTAGTATCTGGGGTCAGAAAGGAATTATTATTTTTTCCCTTTGAGGAGACGATTGGCAAAGTTTCACTTGTTTTTATTTTCTGTTTGCCTTCCTCTGGATCAATTAATAATTAATCTGCATATTGCAGATCAGTAATTAAGGTTGAAAAAATACTTTTTTGCCCATCAAGTTCAACCATTTAAGATCTACTCTATATTACTGTATATTTATGTAGGTTGGTGTAAAGGGTATGGGGCAGAAGATATTTCAACACTTTCTTGACAAGGTGTTTTTGGGCGACAAGGTTTGTAGAAGCAGGCCTATATCCCAGGGATGTTGAATAATATGAGAGCAGCTCACTGTGTGCAGGTACACACCTCCTAGGCCCAGCTGTGTCAGGATAGGACCAGGGTCCACATGCCAAGGATTAAGGTTAAGGATTTCTCAGTGGCTGCTCCGCGGATGACCAGACCAGGTACTCCTCCTGGTAGGTACTAAACGGTCTGGTGTTTGGTATGCAGACAAAACAGGAAAGTGTCCTAGACAAAGCAGAAAATTCTTACCCAAGCATTGGATACTTAACCAAGCATTGCATGGCTTAACCATAACCCCCTTAACATCTCAAGTTCTTATAACAGATTAATTAACAAATACATTAAATCAAACTGATGTTCAAGATTTTTAATTTACATTGCAAATAAGAATTAAAAGCAACAAACATTTAATTCTTAAATTAGCCGTTTACTTACCTTCAAGGTTACCCATGATTGGTATTTCACAAATTTATGATGTAAAATATCAGGTATTGCACTCAACTAAGGTGAATCACTTTGAATATTTTGCATATCCCTTCATGCAGTTTATGAAATAAATTTGCAGGTCTGTAAACTAATTTTCCAATCAACATTTTATATTGGTATAACTTTTGTGCTCAAAAGTTTGCATACCCTTGGCAAATTGATAATATATGTACCATTTTTAAAGAAGACATGAATAAGCAGGCAAAACACATTTTTTTTTTGTTGTTATGGGATTAACATTCAACTGTAGGTTATAACAGAATTGCACGATCATAAAACAAAAAATGGAAACAAATAAAAAAATGAAATAACCCTGTTCAAAAGTTTTCATACCCTTAGTTCTTAATACTGTGTATTGCCCCCTTTAGCATCAATGACAGTGTGCAGTCTTTTGTAATAGTTGTCTATGAGGCCCCTAATTCTTGCAGGTGATATAGCTGCCCATTTGTCTTGGCAAAATGCCTCCAGGTCATGCAAAGTCTTTGGTCGTCTTGCATGAACCACACTTTTGAGACCTTCCCAGAGTGGCTTGATGATATTAAGATCAGGCCACTTCACAACCTTCAACTTTTTCTGCTGTAACCACTGGAGGGTCAACTTGGCCTTGTGCTTAGGGTCATTGTCATGGAGGAAAGTCCAAGGGCGTCCCATGCGCAGCCTTTGTGCAGAAGAATGCAGATTGTATGCCAGTATTTTCTGATAGCATGATGGCAATATGAATCAGTGAGCCACCACCATGCTTCATAGTGGGGATAGCATTCTTTTCACTATAGGCCTTGTTGACCCCTCTCCAAACATAGCGCTTATGGTTGTGACCATAAAGCTCTATTTTGGTCTTGTCACTCAAAATTACTGTGTCCCAGAAGCGGTGAGGCGTGTAGAGGTGTTGTCGCTTATATTGTGGCATTGGCGCAGTAAAGGCTTCTTTCTGGCAAATCGACCACGCAGGTCGTTTTTGTTCAAGTATCGTCGTATTGTGCTCCTTGAAACAACCACACAATATCTTTTTCTAGGGTAGCCTGTATTTCTCCTGAAGTTACCTGTGGGTTTTTCTTTGTATTCCAAACAATTCTTCTGGCGGTTGCGGCTGAAATCTTTTTTGGTCTACCTGACCTTGGCTTGGTATCAAGAGATTCTCGAATTTTCCATTCTTAATAAGTGATTTAACAATACTTACTGGCATTTGCAAGGCTTTGGGTATGTTTTGAGATCCTTTTCTTTATTTATGAAGTTCCATTACCATGTTACGCAGGTCTTTTGACAGTTCTTTTCTGCTCCCCATGGCTCAGTATCCAGCCTGCTCAGTGCATTCATGTGAGAGCTAACAAACTCATTAACTACTTATACACACTCACTAATTGCAATTTAAAAAGCCACAGGTGTGAAAAATGTACCTTTAATTGCCATTTTAATCTGTGAGTGTCACTTTGTGCATCTGTAACAAGGCCAAACATTCAACTCGTATATCAACTTGTGATCAGGGCTATTTGGGTGATTTCTGTTATCATTATGATTAAAAAGGAGCCAAACATCTATGTGATAATAAATGGCTTCATATGATCACCATCCTTCAATAAAAGACATTTTGTTTGCATGATCAGTCATATTTTCTAAATCAATGCCAACATTTCACAATTTCTGCCAGGGTATGTAACCTTTTGAGCACAACTGTATTAATATGAGATGTTTTTCATTCACTAATCCTAAATTCCTGTGCCATTAAAAGACTACAAACTAGAGGAGGCGGAGCTAACAACTGGCCGAGGCGGACGTGTCTGCTCTGAGCTCCGTAACGGAGCTCTAGTTTGGGACCCAAAAGTATACCCCTATAAGGCAGACACCCCTAATAATAACAGGGGGCAAGTGGGGAAGCAACGCGGAGGCTACGGCGATTAGCCGAATACCCCCTTCCAGAGACCCACAGGGAGCTTGGTGGAGTACCCGGTGGTGGCTGGACCATCCCGGGGATCCCTGGAGACAGGCCGGACCTCGGATTGCAGGGAGAGGGCGCCGCACAGACTGCGGCCGCCATTTTGAGAGCCCCTGGAGCTGGTCTACAGCGGAGCCTGTAGAATCTGGGGGAAACCTCGCTCCCAGAAGAGTCAAAGAGGAGAGCCAGAGTGACCTAGACGGTCACAGACTTGAATAGGGGACCCCTGCACGCTGGAGGCCCTGGGACTCCTGCAGAGAGGAGACAGACAGAGTGGCCACGAGGCCGTGGACGCCATCTTGTAAAACGCAGCAAATGCAAAGGAAGAACCCTGAGCTTCAGACCTAGCAGCAGGCTCTTACAGGTACTCTTAAACATCACACACTACAACACCAGTAGGCCAAGCCTTAAAGAAAAGGCCCAGAACAACTATTATACAAGGACATTGAACTTTATATATAACAGGAGAACTTCCTGATACCCTGGGATAGTAGTGAGAGACCTGGGGACCCTCATAATTAAAGAGCCATATAGCCACCGCAATAGCTAGCTTAACCACTATCTTTTTATCCCCAAACATAATAGTGACATAGGGTCTAAGATTGAATATGCTGGAGATCCCTTAGACTCTCTTCAAGAAACACTGGCCCCACGTTACAACTAATGCTTCATTATTATGCCCCAACAATTGGCACTAATGTTTATATATAAACACAGCTATATGGTCATCACCTTTCAATAACTTGAGTCTACCTTGCATTTGAATGCCTTGCTCAAAGTTGCACTGAACTCATAGTTAACTCACAGGCTGTGCTAAACTGCATGACCCCTATATATATCGCCATCTTGTGGCCTTACAGGACAAACAAAGAACATTTGTGGCTTAACATCAACAATAAAACATTGGATGCAAATTAAATATAGTGCTGCTGGACAACTAAATCAGAAACCTAGCTATAGGACTGAGTAAAAATAGCTTGGATCTGAAGAAAGAAGAAAAATAGGCCCTGCAACACATAGGCCTTTAAGGATATAATAAAAGGAACCCAGTAGGGGAATTAAAAAAGACAAAAACAGAGTCTTTACTTGCAACTAGAGACATAAATCTATATGGAACTGAGCTATAGCTGTCAATAGCAATTAATCAAAAATGTAACCCTAATGGAGGGAGACAGAAGTGAGAAGAAACTGACAGAAGAGAATATAAACATGGCTTAAAAAATAGCTGCAAACCTGGGTCCCACCGACTAAATATACAAATGCACCACTGCCTCAAGCCTCCCATAGCACCCCAAAACCCCTATGCAACGTGGAAACAGTAAACAATAAAAATGTTATGCTCAGGGGGCTCCAAAATCAAAGCAGTCACTATTGGCTAAAATACTGCATACAGATATAAACAGAGACAAAGAGCTACGACACTGATAGTGCAGATCCATTTCTGATCTGGAATCATGGTTAAGCCTAAACGGTCAGAACACTCCAAAAATATTAAAGAACATTTCCAAGCAACTATGACCAACCAAAAACAGACCGCAGACAATTACCCAGCAGATTCAGGACCCTCTGAATCAGAAATGGAACAAAGTAGTAATACTTCAATGGACATATCTGCAAAGTCAATGGCACAGATAGCGGAGCTTATGCAAAGCAAATTAGACAGCGTCAAAAAAGAGCTTACAAAAGAGATCCATGATCTGGGTCAAAGGACCCATCTCTTAGAAACCTTGGTAGATGATCTGGGAGAAACACAACCCCAGATGGGTTCGGCTGTGACAGAGCACTCCCTACAATTAGCAGAAATGGCTGAGAAATTAGAAGACATGGACAACCGGAGCCGGAGACATAATTTGAGATTAAGGGAGATACCCCGAGCAGTGACGGATCTCTTACCCTACATCCAAGCCACGTTCAATTCTCTGAACCCAGCACTTCCAGAGGCAGAATGGGAAGTTGAAAGGGCTCATAGGGCCCTGGGGGCTACTTCAGCTCCTAATATTCCCAAAGATGTGATCATACGGCTTCTTCGTCAGAGGGACAGAGATGCTATACTAGGAGCAGCAAGAAAGAGCAGAGAAATGAAGGGCCCAGATGGCTCAGTACTACAGATATACGTAGACTTGGCCCCCAACACCCTCTTGAGAAGAAGACAGATGAGACCGGCTCTGACAACTCTACAACAACATAAGATTGCATACAGATGGGGTTTTCCCTTTGTACTCCTGTTTCAAGTGAAAGGAACTTCTTATTCAGTTAAAACCTTAGAAGAATGTATGCGAATAGTACAAAATCTAGGGTTAATTACAACAATGGAACGAGGCTTACAGCAACAAGACTCCCCTCGAAGGAGCCCAAAGAGACAGTGGCAAGAGATTCCGCTTCCACAAAGGCGTAAAACAGGACTTACAACAGAGGAACCCCCTCAGAAAATATAAGCGGGGGTATAACCAGACCCCGGCTTAGGGTTTATGGATTGCTCAGAGACACTTGTGAAGCCTCATATAACCAATGCTTAGACTATCAAATGTACAGAGACTCTCTTATAAGAGACCTTAATAGCTAAGTTAAAATCAAAGAGGCTCTTGTATCACTAGACCTTGAAGTAACTATAAGGGTATACCATATACACAATCTTACGAAAAAAAGTTATGTACTAGGGAATATAGAGCTAAGGGGTTCTTTTTCTCTTATACCCGAGGTATAGACTGATAAAAAATATAGGGACACTTATTTAGAAGAACAAACCATAAAGATCAAGGTTAAAAAGGTAGATTTACTTTTAGTCTCCTGGACAGTTTAAGGATATATATTAATATTAATGAGAGGAGGGTCTGAAACGAACAGCAGACAATTGGGAGTATGTGAAACTTTTAAAGAAAAGGGGAAACTATCTGAGGGAAAAAAAAAAAAAAATAATAATAATAATATTATAGGGGCAGTGGGGAAATATTAAATGAAAAAAGAAGGAAAAGAAAAGGGAAAAGAAAAAAATAAAGAGAAAAAAAAATAAAATAAAATAGAGCTAGAGGGTGGGACCCTACGGTGATTAAACAAAGAGCGTTTAAGGGGGGGTGTCTTAATAACCTAACATTGCTTTACATATGGTGCATTTCTCATACTGGCATGGCGGAGACAGGGAAGGCCCTATCTCCTCAGACCAGAATTACTAAGATACATCTACAAAGATGTTGGGGAACAAGCACAAAGATATTTAGACTTGAAGAAAGTTTTAGTTCAGTTGAACATGTTGTTATCATTTTTTGGTTAGTATTTTTGGTTGGCAGTGACACAGATTCGAAATTTACAACTCAGAGGGGCAGGAAGGAGGGTCTTGCTCGGTCCAGCTTTCTCAAACAAACAGGGATCATTGGCTTCAAAAGTAAGTACTATTTATGCACTCTTCTCTCTCCCCGGGACGGATGGCTAAAGTAGGATACACTTTTATAACTCATAATGTTAGAGGGTTCAACTCACCCTTTAAGAGGAGGACAGCCTTCCTAACATATAAATCTCATAATCCGGCAGTCATTTTCCTTCAAGAAACTCACTTCAAATTGAACGATATCCCGAAGTATATGCACATAATTATCCTCACATACATGCCACCACACAGACCTCAAGAAAGGCGGGAACGGCTATCCTGCTACACAGGGATTTCCCCTTAATCCTTGGTAACAAAACAATTGATCCAGAAGGGAATTTTATTATTTTGACAGGCACAATACACGATAGCAAAACTACGCTTATCTCACTATACTCTACAAACTCATCCCCTCACAACTGTCTTTTACGACTGCTTCGACACTTGGAAACCAAGGAGTTAGGACATATTATCTTAGGGGGGATTTAAATTTAGTGCTTAGGCCAACTCTAGATCGCACAGGAACTTCTATGAGAGACAAATTTTCCAAGAAAATAGACCTAATACAAACTAAACTAAGGAGATTACAGATGACGGATATATGGAGAGAGAGCCACCCTTTTGATAGGGAATACACATTTTTCTCCACAGTACACCAAACTTATTCGAGAATAGATACATTCCTGATAGGAACAAACTTAATCGACCAGACTGATGAAGTAGAGATATACCCGTGCTCTTGGTCAGACCACTCTTATGTTTGCCTTAAAATTCAACTAGGGGGGACCCTAGGGGGAGCCAGAGGTTGGAGATTAAATGAAATGCTCTTAACCCAACCTCACCTGAGGGACCGAGTAGCGGTGGCTTTAGACTCATACTTCGCAGAAAATGCAACTGGGAATATATCTCCAGACTGGGTATGGCTGGCTCATAAAGCCTGCATTAGAGGGACTTGTATACAAATTGCAGCCCAACATAAAAAACAACAAAATCAAAAAGAGAGGGTAGCAAAAGAAAAACTAGTGGAATTAGAAAAGATGAATCAACAAAGCCCAATGAAAGCTTTAAGACAACAAATAGAGTTGGTGAGAGTAGAGTTAGATCAAATCTTGTCAGCTATGGCCTGTTAAACGCAAGGCTCTTTCAGTCTGAGGTTCTACGCCAGGGCGAATAAACCAGATACCATGCTGGCCAACAAATTGAAAAACAAAATTACCCAATCAAAAATACACCAGATAAAAAATACACTAGGACAAGTAACATCTAGCCCCAAGAAAATTCAGGAAGCTTTCAAAATCTTTTATAGTAAACTATACACCTCCCAAGGCTCAACAACAGAAACTCCCATAAGGGACTTTCTGAATTCATGTGAGCTCCCTAGTTTAACAGAGGAGGATAATGGTGTAATTGATTCCAAAATCTCATTAGAAGAAGTGACACAGGCCATACAAGAGGCAAAGGCGGGCAAGTCCCCTGGACCGGACGGATTCACAGCACAATATTATAAGACCTTCTCACATATCCTAGCCCCACATTTAACCACCTTTTTTAACTATATTTTGGAAGGTAAATCAATACCAGCGGAATTTAACCAAGCCAATTTGGTCTTTTTCCCAAAAGAGGGTAGGGATAGGTTAGAAGTGAAAAACTTCAGGCCCATATCACTACTCAATATTGATTTAAAATTATTAACAAAGATTATGGCCAACAGGATAGCAAGATTCCTCCCAAAGTTGGTTCACCCAGACCAGGTAGGCTTCATTTCCCATAGACAGGCAGGAGATAATATTCGCAAAGTAGCTAACCTAATTCATATAGCCCAGCAACAACGTTCTGCCTTGTGCATGTTGGCCCTGGATATAGAAAAGGCCTTCGACACTGTAGAGTGGTCCTATCTATGGGAAGTACTAGCAAAGTTTGGTTTCTCAAACACCTTTGTGAACCTGCTCCGATCACTTTATAAAAAACCAAAGGCGGATATTAAAATATCAGGTCAGAACAAAGAAACTATAGGTATACAACGGGGCACTAGACAAGGCTGTCCGCTCTCTCCGTTACTGTTTGCCCTGGTAGTGGAGCCTCTGGCCCAGAGGATCAGGGCTTCTGCCCAAATAAAAGGAATACAGGTGGGCCCAACTCAATATAAAAGCAGCTGGTTTGCGGATGATGTCCTTTGTACTCTCACGAACCCTTTATCCTCGATCCCGGCTTTGTTTGAAATACTGGACAGCTTTAGTTCAATTTTAGGCCTTAAATTAAATACGACCAAAACAGAGGTGTTGGCTTTAAATTTAACGCAGGAAGAAGAAACTTTCCTGAGAGAAAACTAGCGGTTCACTTGGCCAAAGACCCATATTAGATACCTAGGGATTAATCTTACAAGAAACTTAGGGGATCTCTATAAATTCAACTATGACCCTCTTATCAAACAATTAAAGAATGATATGAACTCATGGTCCAAACTCAAATTATCTTGGCTAGGACAGATACATTCCATAAAAATGAATCTGCTACCGAAAATTCTTTATTTGTTCCGATCCCTGCCAATTAGATGCCCGGAGCAAGAGTTAAGACAATTCCAAAAAGCAATATTTCAATACATTTGCAATACAAACCGCATAGAATAACAAAACAGATAATGACTAGACACAAAAGATGGGGGGGGCCTATCGTGCCCTAACCTCATTCAATATTATCGCGCAGCTCAATTGGCAGTTATTCCTAGGGTACATTCACGGAATCATAAACCAAGCTGGGTTTATATAGAGGATCAGGATTTACAACCTTACACTTGGGAGCAAGTAATCTGGCTAAAAGATCCATTAGCGGCATTAAAACGGCTACAAAATCCGATAATTAGGTTGTCATTACAGGGCTGCAAATGGGCTCAGACAAAATATGGGATTTTGGGGAGGCTATCTCCCTTGACTCCCCTAATACCTCACCTGGAATTTCGGACCCCCCTATCTGAACGCTCAAAGGAATGGTGGACATCCAAAAACCTAGGTAGAATCGGGAGCTGGGTAACAGAGGGAGGCTCTCTCTCCTATATGAGTCTAAGGGATAAACATAATCTTACACTGGAGGAGCATTATAATTTCTGTAGGATTAGTCATTTGGCGAACTCCCTAGTCAGGCAATGGGGCATCCCGGAATTTACGTGGTTCTCAAAATTATGTAACACAGCGCCTTTAACAAGAGGAATACTGGGCATGCTTTATTCAGAATTTAATAAACCGAAAACAGATCCCAAGGATAAATTTATGAAGGAATGGGAGAAAGATTTAGGTTATACTTGGGAAATAACCCAGTGGAAAAGATCCTGGAAAGAATTGACTAGGGGCTCGCTAAACTACAGCTTACTAGAGACATCTATAAAAAATTTACATAGGGCTTATATAACCCCGGACCGGATTGCAAAATGTATGGGGGGCAAAATCCTAATTGCTATAGAGGATGCAGTCTGAAAGGCACTTTCATACATATGTGGTGGACCTGCACCAAAGTCCAAAGGATGTGGCAAGAATGTACACGTCTAGCATCCCTTGTTTTTCAATTGGAGCTAGAGGCTCAGATAGAGGTATGTCTTCTGGGACTAGGCATAGAAGCCTTAACGGCTACCCAAAATAAAATGATGCAGTTTATATGTCTGGCAACTAAAAACTGCATAGCTAAAAGATGGAAAGCAGAACATATAGAACCATTAGAGATAACCAGTAAATTGAATCAAATTATGCTGTATGAAAGAATATCTCACACTCTAGCAGACACTATGGACACATTTTTAGCTATTTGGGCGCCCTGGGTCACTTACCAAGAACGACAAAGATAACTTAAAGGAGTTTGAGGTCCCTGGGAGAGAGAGAGAATGAGGGGAAGAAAAGAGCTGGGAGGCTGGACTGGGAAACACCCAAGAATTCCTTGCACCAAAGAGGTAAGATAATAGCAGGGAAATTGACTTGGAAAGATGGAAGTCGGATTTCCCAACATAGTCAATAGCTGCCAATAGTTTAGTTACGGTTGAAGATGTAATTCAAGTTTAATTTGTTCTCAATGGGAAAGGAGAGGAGGGAGACAGAGAGGATCCGAAATTTCAAGGAACCTCAGGAACATGAATAAAAACATAGGATCATGAAGGCTCCAAAAACTAGTCTAGCTAGCGGAGATAAGTAAAGAAAAAAGGAATAGAAAAAGGAAAAAAGAGGTGTGAAGGTCACAAACCTTAAACGAAAATTTCAATGGAATATGATTACTGTATGTTTTGCTTTTATGACTAATTCTTATTCCACTAAGTTAGAGTCCGCATTTTTCAAATTGTGAAATAGATGGAAATAGCCTGATCTGCGAATCATGGCATACTGATATAATGTGGAATTTCTTCTCCTGACAAAAGTGATCAATAAAAAAAGAATGGTTAAAAAAAAAAAAAAAAAGACTACAAACTAGAGTGCAACACAGAAGGTCTTGTTATATTACAACAACATATAGTAACTCCAACCTTTTAGTTCACACGGTTCCAAAATCAGAAGCAAGTTGTTATGCAACATTCAACACTTCTATGCTTTCTTGCATTCCAAGGCACTAGTGTATAGGCCGACATTTATGATTGCAGTGATGCGCAAAAACTTATATGTCTGGAGAAATTATTTGCATGGAGCTCCTGCCCAATTGTTACTTGCACCGACTCAATTCCAGTTGTTGCACAGATTCAGTTGGGTAATTGAGTTTTACCAGAACTAACCAACTGAATATGTGCAATCCAGGGCCTAAATAAAACTGTAGCAACTGAGCAGCCGTGCTTAGTTATACTTTCTCAGTTCCAATTAAATTATTCTGTGTGATGTCCTGTGTATGACTTCTGGCTTACCTTACAACTATTCCGCAGGTGCTCCTGACCTTTGGCTATGTCACTGATTGTAGGTGTACATGTTTGAAAAAAATAAAATGAACTCGTTAACACAGAGTTTCTGATTTCAGAAAGGCAAAAAGTCAGTAGATGTTAGATAGGTGTGGAAGTCCACAATAAACAGCAAGTGAAGCCATCTCTGTGCTTCTACTTTTTGTTCTAGTTTCTGAGACTTGTTTTTCAGTCAAGGAAGGCATCTTTAGTAAAGAGTTTTGAGACGGGGAACATGCAAATGATTCAAAATGATGTTTCTCTTTCACTAGGCGATATTTTTCTTTCAACTATGTACTATGTAACTATGTAACTGATGAGCTTCCGATCTAGATCTCTATATGCTAATGACCAACTGAGCCTGCTTTGCCTAGAGGATGTCCACTTTTTTTTTTTTTTTACTACTATATTTATCAATATTGTTCCATGATATATAAAACATATTTGATTTATGAATATATATATATATATATATATATATATATACACATCAGTATATGATGAGGGCAATATTGATACCCCCATCACCTTATATGTTTAGGTATTGTCCATACCTGTGGCTTTTTTGTGTGTGTTAAACTTCCCTTTACCAAGGATATCTGGGTGTGTCCTGACAGCTCTGGATCAATGGATGTATTTGAATATGAATGTTTCCTTTTAGGGTCTCCAAGATATACCAAGAAGTGAAATTAAATGTATTATGTATTTAGTGTTTTATGGCTAAATGTAATATATTAATGTATAATGACCATATAATGATTAATGATTAATAAAGCTCTTGGTGTGAAACTCCTTTTGTATCATTCCCTAAATCAAATTCATTCTAAATAAACAGTCTAATCCATTGAAAACACCTTGTAAAGACAGGGATGCAGAATAAGCCAATGTTCCAAATGAGTTTTTTCTTTTGCAGCTGAAACAAAGTGTAATATTTGTTTATTATTTTTGGGTAAATACACCAGGCCCCCTTCTGGATCGCTACATTGTTGGGGGCTTGTGTACTTCAGTTTAGCTGTGAGCTATACCATGTAAGGCCAACCCAGGATGGGCAGGTCATAGAAGAGAGGTCAGACAAAGTGCGGTCCACTGGAGAAGGTACTGGCAACCCACTCCAGTATATTTGTTAGGACAACCGTATGGATATGCATAACCAGACATATAACGATATAGCATCAGAAGACGTGCCCCTCAGGTCAGAAAGTGCCTACCACATTACTGGGAAAGAAAACATGGCTAGTACAAGTATCACTAGATCTAATGAAGTGGTTGGGCCACAGTTAAGAGGACATCCTGCAGTGGATGTGTCTGGAAGGGAAATTAATGTAAGCTGCTTCAAAGAACTACTCCACATAGGAACCTGTAACATTAGAACTATGAATCAAGGCGAACATTGATATCCTAGCAATTAGTGAACTCAAATGGACTGGATGGAATTGGACATTTCATATCAGACAACCATGTAGGGTGGAGATGTGGCTAGTGTGAATGTCCAGGGAGGTAGCTGGGTTAAAGTTCGAAGGGGAAGCGGAAGGAACAGAAGGAGTAGGCTGGCCAGTTCTGAGTTGGCAAACACCAACAGATTGGCCTGATTGAGTAAAACTGTTAAGGCTGTCCATTCAAGAATGGCAATGCCAGATAGAGCTGTTCAATCTAAGAGCCGGAAGAACAGTTCTACTGGAAGAGTGGGCGTGACGAACCACCATTAACCACCTGCCTTTGGCTTGCAGGTGTCTCTCTGGTTTGTCAATTGACTGGACTGTTAATCTGGATGGTTATAACCTGTTTAGGAAAGATAGGGGTAATGGTAAAAGAGGAGGAGGGATTTGTCCATATATTAACACTGAATTTAAGCCTATAGTCGGAGGAGATATTTATGCTGGAACTAGCAGTAATATTGAATGTTTGTGGGTAGAGATAAATAGCGGAGCAGCAAATTCCAAAAGAATATTAAGTATGCTATTAACCCCCAAATATAATTATAAATATAAAGTGAGGAAATACAATTATTGTTACAGATTGGAAATGCAGCTAAACATGGGCAAGTTCTAATAATGGGAGATTTAACTACCCAGAAATAAACTGGATGAATGAGACCAGCTGTTCAGCTAAGGGAAGCAGGTTCTTGAGTACACTCAGGGATCATTATCTGGCCCAGGTTATACAAGAACCTACTAGAAATGAGGCTATCTTGGATTTAGCTATCACACATAAGATTGATATGGTATCAAATGTTGGAATAGGGCAACCTTTGGGAAACAGTGATCACAACACAGTCTCATTTGAGATGGAGTTAAAAAACAAAACTTTTAGGGGCCAACAAAACTCTTAATTTTAAAAGGGCAGATATTAATGGTCTAAGGGCAGCAATATAAAGTATAGACTGGACAGAGAACTGGTGGGTAAAAATACTGAACATAAATCGACATTTAAATCCTTACTAAATATACACACTTATCACCATATACCATGTGGGAATAAAAGTAAAGATCAAGATTAAGATCAAGACACAGTAAAAGTCAGGCATTTAAATTATACAAACGAGAAGGGACAGAGACTGCCTTACCTAATTAAAAGGAAATCAACAAGGCGTGCAAAAGAGCTATAAGACTGGCTAAAATAGAAAAATAAAAATTAGTTGCAAAAGAGTAAGACTACCCCTAAAATATTTTTTAAATATATTAATGGGAAGAAGGCAAGGAAGGAAGCTATAGAAACATTACAATGTGAAACAGGCCATCTGATAATTAGTGACCAGGAAAAGGCAGATGAGCTAAATAGGTTCTTTTCTTCGGTATACACAAGGGAGGTACCAGTGGTTGGGACACTGCAACATAATGGGGCTACACTACCTTCACCAAATTCTTGGTTAACGCAGGAAGAAATCCAAAATGGACAACCACCTGGGTAACACTGCTCAATGCCAAGCAGGAGCTGCAAAGGTAAGTACAATTTTAGCATGTATTAAAACGGGTATAGAAGCAAGGACAGACAAAATAATTCTGCCACTATACAAATCCCTAGTACGCCCTCATTTGGAATATGGAGTACAATTTTGGGCACCACTTCATAAAAAGGACATTTTAGAGCTGGAGAAGGTACATGGAAGGGCTACAAAATTAATAAGGGGAATGGAGGGGCTAAGTTATGAAGAAAGACTAAACAAATTAAACTTATTTCCCTAGAAAAAAGGCGTTCTAAGAGGAGATATGTTTACATTATATAAATACATCCAGGGTCAGTATAAAGATTTGTCAAGGGAGCTTTTTGTGTCAAGAGGTTTTCAACTGACAAGAGGACATCCCTTGAGGTTAGAAGTAAAAAGATTCCACCTTAAAGAAAGAAAAGGGTTTTTCACAGTAAGGGTGGTTAATCTGTGGAATTCTCTACAAAAGGAGATGGTGACAGCGGATTCGATCGATAACTTTAAAAAAGGGACTGGATATATTTTGAATTAAAAAGGGTATTCAGCGTTATCCTGGTTAAAAGGAGAGAGATTATTGATCCAGGGAAGAGTATGATCGCCAGTATCTGGCATCAGGAAGGAATCAAATAAATGTTTTCCTTTTTGAGACGATTGGCTAATTTTCCCTTAGGTTTTTTTTTTCCGTTTGACTTTTTTTGGATCACTTAACAACTAATCTGCATATTGCAGATCAGAGGAGATCTTAAAAGGTTGAACTTGATAGACTGAAAGTCTTTTTTCAACCTTAATTACTATGTAAACTCCAGATATTCTACTGAGATCAAGAATCCCACAGAAGAAATGGCGTGGCACTCATAGTCAATCAAAGGCTGGCCAAAGCTACAGAATAATTTCAATTAAAATTCAAGGAAAGCTATTTAACATCACAGAGATCAAAGGCTATGTTCCAAGCATGCTGAAGTTGTCCCATTCTATAAGGATATTCAATACTTCCTAGATAAAATCTTAAAAAGAGATGTTACTTTCATCATAGAAGATTGGAATGCTAAAGTAGGGAAGCAAAAGACACCTAGAATAACTGGCAAGTGTGAATTGCATAATGAAGCAGGTCACAGATTATTAGGAATTCTCTTGTCATATAAAATATCCTCTTCCAACAGCCTCAGAGACTGAGGGAAAACAGAAATCAGATTGCCTATATACTTTGTAGCCAAAGATGGAGGAGCTCTATCCAATTAAAACAAGATCTGGGATTGACTGGATCAGATCATGTAGTTCTTATTGCAAAGTTCAGAATTAAACTTAAGAAAAAAGAGAGGGAAAAATAATCATACCAGGCAGATAGATAATAAAATATATCCTTTGTGAATATGCAGTGGAGGTAAATTATAGATTTAAGGGACTAGACATGGAAGATAAAATGTGAAGAGATAGAAGGTAAAAGCATGGGAAAGTCAAGAGATCTCTTTAAGAAAATTGGTAATCTCAAACAGAACCTATCATGCAAAAAGTGGGTGTGATAAAAGACAAAAATGGTAAGGACTTAACAGAAGCAGATCAGATAAAGAAGAGGTGGCAGGAATCTCCAAACATCTATACAGGAAGGACATTATCATTGATAACTTTTTATTATTATTATCGTTTATTTATAACGCGCCAACATATTCCGTAGCACTGTACATAAGATACGTTCAAGACAAAGATACATACAAATTTACACATAGTAAAACAAGGAGGGCCCTGTCTTTGAGTTTGGAATCCAGTGTCCATGGTGCTTTCCCTAAAACAACTTGTGGGATTGAAACTCGCAGACTTCCTAAAGGTATTGTGTGAGGAAAAGGAGGGAGAGAGATTTGAGAGTGTGTTAAGGTGGAAGGTGATAAGCTTCTTTAAAGAGATGTGTTTTTAGAGAGGATTTGAATGTTTTGAGGCTAGAGGATAATCTGGTGGAGCGAGGCAAGGAGTTCCAGAGAATAGGGGCAGCACGAGAAAAGTCCTGAAGGCGAGAGTGAGAGGAGGTGACAAGTTGTGGAAAGAAGAAGGTCATTAGCAGAGCGAAGAGGGCGGGTGGGGGAGTATTTGGATATGAGACCAGAAAAGTATGGGGGAGTGCTCTTGTTGAGGGCTTTGAAAGTTAGGGTCAGGATTTTACATTTTATTCTGGAGGCTATGGGAAGCCAGTGGAGAGATTGACAGAGAGGTGATGCCGACACTGAACGTTGTGTACGGAAGACGAGTCTAGCAGAGGCATTCATAATGGATTGAAGTGGAGATAGTCGGGTGGTGGGTAGGCCAGCAAGAAGCGAGTTGCAGTAGTCCAGTCGAGAGATGATGAGAGAGTGTATAAGGATTTTAGTTGTGTCTTGTGTAAGAAAGTGGCGAATTCTGGAGATGTTTTTTAGATGGAGAAGACAAGATTTAGTTAGTGATTGTATGTGAGGGATGAAGGACAGGGCGGGGTCCAGTAGAATCCCAAGACAACAGGCTTGGGAGGAGGGGGTGATGATGTCATTATTGACAGTGAGAGAGATGTGAGGAATTGACACAGTGGGATAGGGAGGGAAGATTAGGAGTTCAGTTTTAGACATGTTGAGTTTGAGATGGTGGGTGGACATCCAAGAGGATATACTAGAGAGGCAGTTGGAGACATGTGTTAGAAGAGAGGGGGATAGATCTGGTGCTGAGAGATAGATTTGGGTGTCATCTGCGGAGAGATGATATTGCAGCCCAAAAGAGTTTATAAGGGTACCAAGTGAGGAAGTGTAGATGGAGAAGAGGAGCGGGCCTAGGACAGATCCTTGGGGTACGCCAACAGACAGGGGGTAGGTAGAAGAAGAGGTGTCAAAGAAGGAGATACTGAATGATCGATTTTGTAGGTATGATGAGAACCACGAGAGAGCAGTGTCTCGAATACCGAGGGAGGAGAGGATATGGAGTAGAAGTTGATGGTCAACAGTGTCAAAGGCAGCAGAGAGATCTAGTAGAAGGAGAATAGAAAAGTGACCTTTTGACTTGCCAGTAAGCAGGTCATTGGTGACTTTAGTGAGAGCTGTCTCAGTGGAGTGTTGGGGCCAAATGCCGGATTGGAAGGTGTCAAGAAAGGAGTTAGAGGAAATAAAGCTGGTAAGGCGGGTATAGACGAGCCGCTCGAGCAGTTTGGAAGCCAGAGGAAGTAGAGAGATAGGGCGGTAGTTAGAAGCAATGTCAGAGTCAGATGAGTACTTTTTGAGGATGGGTGTAATTGTGGCGTGTTTTAGACAAGATGAAACTTGACGGTAGTTAGGGAAAGGTTGAAAATGTGTGTGAGAACTGGTATTAGTGTGGTAGAGAGGGGAGGGATGAGCTAAGATGGAATAGGGTCCTGGGGACATGTAGTGAGGCGAGTGGATGATAGCAGGCTAGCGACTTCATCCTCTGTAGATGGGGCAAAGCAGTTGAAAGTGGCTGTTGGATTGGGGGAGGGAGAAGAGTGGGTGTGGTTGGATAGTTGAGACGGAAGAGTGAGTGAGCCACTGTGAGATGAGAGTTCATTGCGGATATTTTGGATTTTATGAATAAAATGGTTGGCAAGGTCTTTAGCTGTGAAAGAGGAAGGGATGGGAGGAGGTGGTGGGTGGAGGAGAGTTTTGAACGTTGCGAACAGAAGCTTTGGGTTAGAGGATAGGGTTGATATTAGTACTTCAATAGTTTGTTCATTGAGCTGAAGTCAGACATCTCTGAGAGTGAAGTGAGATGGCCCATAGGATGCTTGCTCATAACAAGGCTACAGGAGTGGATGGAATCCCAGCCAAGTTGTTAAAATTCCTAGAAGATGCTGTGAAAGTGTTGCTTGCATAATGCCAACAAATTTGGGAAATTCAGCATTGGCCAATAGAATGGAAAAGGTCAATCTATATACTAATCCCAAAAAGTGGTGCCAAAGATTGCTCCAATTATTGAACAATTGCGCTCATTTCACATGACAGCAAATACTTCAAAGGTATATCTAAGTTTCCCTGTTTGTACCTTTTTCTAATCTAACACATACGGCTTATATCAGAAACACACATTATATTGAGTCATTCTATACATCAAGATTTATTTTATTTAAACATAAGACTTGTTTTCCACACCCCAGAGCTGCTTACAGAGGCACAGTGAAGCTACCAATAGAAACACTGCATTTGGGTACAGATGTTAACCCTTTACTAACATTCACGCCAACAGCAGCACAATGCAGAGATCCACACAGCAGTGCCCTTGCTTCCTTGTGTAGGGTAATACACATCCCATGATGCCTTCTACAATGTATTAGCTGCCCGTGATTAACCAAAATGAATTATGAATGTTATGCTAATTTGAACAGGGATCTGCAGAGGTGTTAACTATGAAAATGAACAGCTTGCAAACATAAGAGACTTAGCAAACTTTAGGGTACATTTTTTTTTTATTTGGTATTTTGTACATGCAAAACATGTCTTCATACACTACTGATTCTCCTCTATCAGATGCATTCACAATCTATGAAACTTAAATATGCCTTTAATATCCTACAAGCTGGGCTCCAAACATATATAGACAAAGAAATACCAGACGTACAAGCCGGTTCCACAGAGTTACAGGAACAAGAGACCAAATTGACAATACCCACTAGATAATAGAGAAAACAATAGATATTTTTTTTTACCTCTGCTTCATGGGCTATTCTAAAGAATGACTGTGTAGATCACAACAAAACAGCGCAAGTTCTTAAAGAGATGGAAGTACCAGATCATCTCATCCACCTCCTTGGAATCTGTATAGGGACCAAGAACACTCGGTCAGAACCCGAACATGGAAAAACTGAACGGATCAAGATCGAAAAAGGTGTGCGACAAAGATCTATATTGTCTATTTATTCAACTTAAATACACAATACATTGTAAGGCTGGACTGGAAGAATCCAAAGTCAGAATTAAGGCTGTTAATATTTCTCCCAGCAATATTCTATACACAGAGGATACTACGCTTATGGCTGAAAACAAGGAGGAACTAAAGGGCATTATGATGAGTGTGAAAGAAGAGAATGCAGAAGATGGACTGCTGCTCAATGATAAAATAAGAGGATCAAGGCAAACAGCAATCTCAGTCCCTGGCAAAAACAGTGCCTTGCAAAAGTATTCACCCCCCCTTGACTTTTTACCTTTTTTGTTACATTACAGCCGTAAGTTCAGTGTTTTGTAAATCTGACATAAAACTATTTTGTAGAAATAGAAAACAGAAAATTGGCATTTGCGTATTCTAATCACCCCCTTTGTTATGAAGTCCATAAAAAGCTCTGGTGCACCCAATTACCTTGAGAAGTCACATAATTAGTAAAATGATGTCCACCTGTGTACAATCTAAGTGTCACATGATCTGTCATTACATATACACACCTTTTTTGAAAGGCCCCAGAGGCTGCAACACCTAAGCAAGAGACACCACTAACCAAACACTGCTATGAAGACCAAGGAACTCTCCAAACATGTAAGGGACAATGTTGTTGAGAAGTACAAGTCAGGGTTAGGTTATAAAAAAATATCCAAATCATTGATGATCCCCAGGAGCACCGTTAAATCTATCATAACCAAATGGAAAGAACATGGCACAAGAACAAACCTGCCAAGAGACGGCTGCCCACAAAAACGCAGGGACCGGGCAAGGAGGGCATTAATCAGAGAGGTAGCACAGAGACCTAAGGTAACCCTGGAGGAGCTGAAGAGTTCCACAGCAGAGACTGGAGTATCTGTACATAGGACGACAATAAGCTGTACACTCCATATAGTGGCCAGAATAAAGCCATTACTTTCAGCATAAAACAAAATGGCATGTTTTGAGTTTGCGAAAAGGCATGTGGGAGACTCCCAAAATGTATGGAGGAAGGTAGAAGAAAACGCTATGTCTGACGCAAACCCAACACATCACATCACCCAAAGAACACCATCCCCACAGTGAAACATGGTGGTGGCAGCATCATGTTGTGGGGATGTTTTTCAGCAGCCGGAACTTGGAAACTGGTCACAGTTGAGGAAAGATGGATTGTGCTAAATACAGGGATATTGCTGTCAACCATCCAACTGGAAGGAGCTGGAGCAGTTTTGCAAGGAGGAATGGGCAAAAATCCCAGTGGTAAGATGTGGCAAGCTCATAGAGACTTATCCAAAGCGACTTGGAGCTGTGATTGCCGCAAAAGGTGTCTCAACAAAGTATTGACTTTAGGGGGGGGGGGGGGGTGAATAGTTATGCAGGTTACATAGTAATTAAGGTTGAAAAAAGAATTTAAGTCCATCAAGTTCAACCTTTTAAGATCTCCTCTGATCTGCAATATGCAGATTAAATATTAATTAAATATTAATTACTTAGTTGTTAATTTATTATTAATCAATTATTTAAATTTTTTTTTAATTATTAATCCAGAGGAAGGCAAAAAACAACAAAAAAAAAAAAAACAAGTAAGACTTAGGCAGTCGTCTCAAAGGGAGAAAAAAAATAATTCCTTCCTGACCACAGATACTGGCAATCAGATTTCTCCCTGGATCAATTCTGTCTCTCTAATTATCCATGATAACCCTGAATTCCCTTTTTAATTAGAAATAAATCCAGTCCCCTTTTAAAATTATCTATCGAATCCGCTGTCACCACCTCCTCTGGTAGAGAATTCCACCGATTAACCACCCTTACTGTGAAGAACCAGAACCATTTTCTTTCTTTAAGGTGGAATCTTTTTACTTATAACCTCAAGGGATGTCCTCTTATCAGTTGAAAACCTCTTGGCACAAAAAGCTCCCTTGACAAATCTTTATACTGACCCTGGATGTATTTATATAAGGTAATCATATCTCCTCTTAGACGCCTTTTTTCTAGAGAAAATAAGTTTAATTTGGTTAGTCTTTCTTCATAACTTAGCCCCTCCATTCCCCTTATTAGTTGTGTTGGCCTCCTCTGTACCTTTTCCAGCTCTAGAATGTCCTTTTTATGAAGTGGTGCCCAAAATTGTACTCCATATTCCAAATGAGGCGTACTAGAGATTTGTATAGTGGCAGAATTATATTTGCTTCCCTTGCTTCTATACCCTTCTTAATGCATGCTAATATTTTATTTGCCTTTGCAGCTGCTGTTTGGCTATGAGCACTGTTACCTAGATGGTTGTCCACAAGCACTCCCAAATCCCTTTCAATATCTGATACACCTAGATTTGTTCCATTAAGTTTATAAATTGCAAGGCAATTCCTTCCCAGATGCATAACTTTACATTTATTCGTATTAAATCTCATCTGCCATTTAGATGCCTATTTCTCAATTTTATGTAAATCCCTTTGGAGGGAAAGCACATCATTATCTGATTTAATTACCTTGCACAACTTTGTGTCATCAGCGAAAATGGAGACACCACACTCCAATCCTACCTCTAAGTCATTAATAAATATGTTAAAAAGGAGAGGACCCAATACTGGACCCTGAGGAACCCCACTTACCATATTCGTCCAATCGGAGTATGTTCCATTTACAACAACCCTTTGCTTCCTATCTTTTAGCCAGCTCTCAATCCATGAGCAGATATTTACTGCAATTCCTGTATCCCCTAGTTTGCACAATAGTCTCCCATATGGCACTGTATCAAAAGCCTTTGCAAAATCCAAAAAGACTACATCCACTGGTTGCCTTGATCCAGGTTCCTACTAACCTCCTCATAGAAACTAATTAGATTTGTTTGACATGACCTATCCCTCATAAATCCATGTTGACACCTACTTATAATCCTGTTCAAATAGATATATTCTTGTATATTATCCCTTATTAACCCTTCTAAAAGCTTCCCCATTACAGAAGTGAGACTCACTGGTCTATAATTCCCCAGATTTGCTCTTGCTCCATTTTTAAATATAGGTACTACCTCTGCTTTTCTCCGGTCATCTGGTAGAGACCCTGTGTTGAGTGAATCTTGAAAAATTAAATATAATTGTTTTGGCTATTAAAGAACCCAGTTCCCTCAGTGGATGTATTCCATCAGGACCCGGGGCTTTATTAACATTTATTTTTTCCAACCTCTTTTGGATTACTTCCTGTGTTTACCAATTATTTGGCAAAGGTAGTGCAGCACCATTATGTTGCAGTGTCCCTTGTGTATACCGAAAAAAAGAACCTATTTAGCTCATCTGCATTTTCCTGGTCACTAATTTTCAGATGGCCTGTTTAACATTCTAATGTTCCTATAGCTTCCTTCCTCGCCTTCTTCCCATTAATATACTTAACATTTTTTTTAGGAATAGTCATACTCTCTTTTGCAATTAATT
Source organism: Discoglossus pictus (assembly GCA_027410445.1). Taxonomy (NCBI): domain Eukaryota; kingdom Metazoa; phylum Chordata; class Amphibia; order Anura; family Alytidae; genus Discoglossus; species Discoglossus pictus. The sequence continues at coordinate 82,065,451 of CM050170.1, forward strand.
TTTAATTTTCTATTTTAGCCAGTCTAATAGCGCTTTTGCAAGCCTTGTTGATTTCCTTGCACTCCCGTAAAGCAGTCTCTGTCCCCTCTTGTTTGTATAATTTAAATGCCTTCTTTTTACTCCTTATCTTGATCTTTAAGTCATTGTTAAGCCACATTGGATGAGATTTACTCCTTTTACTTTTATTCCCACATGGTATATGCCGATGTGTAAGTATATTTAGTAAGAATTTAAATGAAGTCCATTTATGTTCAGTGTTTTTACCTATCAATTCTCTCTCCCAGTCTATACTTTGTATTGCTGCCCTTAGACCATTAAAATCTGCCCTATTAAAATTAAGAGTTGACCACTTAAAATGTTGTTTTTTTAATTCAATTTCAAATGAGACTGTGTAGTGATCACTGTTTCCCAAAGGTTGCCCTATTCCAAAATTTGATATTATATCAATATTATTTGTGATGACTAAACCTAAGATAGCTTCATTTCTAGTAGGCTCTTGTATAACCTGGGCCAGATAATGATCCCTGAGTGTACTCAAGAACCTGCTCCCCTTAGATGAATGAGTCTGTAGTTCTGAAGTGCCTGCCACTGTACTTGAGTTACTTAGTACTACCTCCCTATTGACTATACTACCCCTCCTCCCCTATTAGTTGTTAATTCATCCCTTATACCTCCCCATTACTTATATCTAGTGCCCCCCCCCCCCCCCACCTACTAGTTTAAAAACTCCTCCAGCCTTTCTACCTTTATGTTGACTTTTTCTGTTATTTTGTCCTATTTGTTGTCTGCTTCACATTAAAAAAAAATCTTCAATGTTGTGGGCATGTTCTGTCAATTAAATGATGCAAATCCTCAAACAATCCATGTTATTTCCAGGTTGTGAGGCAACAAAACACGAAAAATGCCAAGGGGGGTGAATACTTTTGAAAGGCACTGTAGACGGGGAAGAAATGGAGGCAGTAACATGCTCTTTTTTCCTGGCTCCAAGATCTCTTTAGATCAGACCTGGGCATTTTCTGGCCCGCAGGCTGTCCTTTTCTGGCCCGTGGGCCAGAGGGGACCCGAAAGCCGTAAATGCTGAGGTCTGATCATATATTTCTTTGGACTATGAATACAATGTATCTCTTTGACAATATTATCTCCTCATGGGCTGTGCATCGGGTGTCATGACTGAGCGGAGCTCCCTAGGCTCTGGACTGCCCGGCCTCCGACAGCCCCTGCCCCGGATCCCATTGCTCAGTGGTCGGGTATCCTTGACCTGCCGGAACTTGATACAGCAGGGGAATTCCCTAATGAGGTCACATGGCCCTGCAGTATGAAGCTCCGGCAGGGAAAGGATACCCAACCTCTAAGCAATGGGATCTGGAACAGGGACTGCAACTCACAAGTAAGAGGAGGGGGGGGGGTTGAATGAAGTGCAGGGGGCTTGAACGGATAAATAGTATGACAAGGGGCTGCTGAGGGGGCCCTGGGGTGAATATGGCTGCTGATGGGCTTGGGGGGATGAATGGTGCAACAAGGGGGGGGGGCTGTTTTTTTTTGGGGAGTGAATGATTATGCTGAGGGGCCCTGGGGGGTTGGGGAGTGAATATTGCTGCTGAGGAGGCCCTGGGGGGGGGGGGGGTTGGGGAGTGAATATTGCTGCTGAGGAGGCCCTGGGGGGGGTGTGGGGTGAATATGGCATCTGTGCGGGTTGAACAGTGCGGCTGATGGGGGCCTGGGGGTGAATATGGCTGCTTAGAGGCTTGAGGAGGGGTGAATGGCACTTCTGAGGGGGCCCTGCGGGGTTGGGGAGTGAATATGGCATCAGAGGGGGTTGAATGGTGCTGCTGATGGGGGCCTGGGGGTGTTGGGGGTGAATATGGCTGCTTCGAGCTTTGGGAGGGGTGAATGGTGCAACAAGGGACCCTGTTTTTTTTGGGGGGGGGGGGGGGAATGATGCTGCTGAGGGGGCACTGGGTGGTTTTGGTGGGGAGAGGGTGAATGCTGCATCTGAGGGGCCCTGGGCGTTCGGGTAGTGAATATTGCTGGTAAGGGGGCCCTGGTGGGTGAATATGGCTGCTGAGGGGGCCTGGGGGTGAAAATGGCTGCGGAGGGGGTTGGGGGGTGAATGGTGCTGCTAAGTGGGTTGAGGGTGAATGGTGCTGCTGAGGGGACCTGAGGGTGTTGGGGGTGAATGTGCTGCACATGGGGCCAGGAGGGAAGGGGGGAATATTGCTGCTGACGGGATTGGAGAGGTGAATGGTGCTGCTGAGTGGGGCCTGGGGTGAATTATGCTGCTTAGGGGGCCTGGGGTGAATGGTGCTGCTGAAGGGAACCGATTGGTGAATATTGGGGTGGTGAATATTGGACGTGTGAATATTGCTGCTGAGTGGGTTGGAGGGGTGAATGGTGCTGCTGAGGGGGGGCCTGGGGGTGAATGGTGCTGCTGAAGGGGGCTACTTGGTGTATATTGCTGCTGAGGGGGGGCTGGGGGGTTGTAGGGGTGAATATTGCTGCTGAGTGGGTTGGATCGGTGAATGGTGCTGCTGAGGGTGTTGGGGTGAATTGTGCTGCCTTGGGGGCTGGGGGTTAATATGGCTGCTGAGGGTGCCTTGGGGGCTGGGGGGTGAATATTGCTGCTGAGTGGGTTGGAGGGGTGTATGGTGTTGCTGAGGGTGCCTTGGGGGCTGGGGGGTGAATATTGCTGCTGAGTGGGTTGGAGGGGTGAATGGTACTGCTGAGGGTGCCTGTGTTCCATCACAGAAAAGTATGTTTTTATTTCAACAAAAGTTAAAGATGTGTCATTTAAGGGCCTATCTATTGTCCACTATTTAGTGAATGGACATGATGTTGGATCTGAAATCTTTAGTGGTGGCTTTCAGGTAATTTTGATTACCCTCCTCTTTTTTTCTTAAATAGATACTTTCCACTTGCAAATATACATGAATATTTTCAACCTTTTTTCATAATAGTCTAATAGGCTTCTGCCACATTATTTTATGTTAGAATGGCTATTTTCAACAACAACATTCTCCTAAAATTGAATGGATTTCCCTCAAACTTCCAAAAAAGCTCACATTGCTAACCCCAGAAAAGTCCAGAATTTCAAAAAGGTTGGTAAACTATCTTGAAACTAGTGCTAAGACTGGAGTTTTTGATCCATCAACGATTACAGTATGAGTGCACTGTAACAGAACTCCTATATAAAGTTTTATAGCATTATGTTAAGAAATTAATCTACAGAAATTTCAATAATCAAGAATAAAACATCGATTTACATAATTTAATATATTTTATTAAAGTAATTAAAAACCGTTTGCATACAAAATACTTTAATGGTTTCTATTCTGTATATTATCAATGGCATTAAATATGTAAAGTACGTTTGAAATTAAAGCATTAGTGTAAACACTTTTTAAGTTAAATCTATTTTAGTTCCCCTTAATAATGAATAATGCTGCACTTCTCCCCATCTTCTTCCTTTTCCTGGACACTATTGTTCAGAGGACAAATAATTATTCATAGATAGCTTTAATTATGCAAGCTAGATTAACAGTAGTATGCAGACGTTTGAAAGGCTGGGAAGGAAAAATAGCCATGCAATTTATAAACTTAATGAAGCAAATCTAGGGGTATCAGATATTGAAAGGGCTTTGGGAGTACTTGTGGACAACCACCTAGGTAACAGTGCTCAATGCCAAGCAGCAGCTGCAAAGGCAGATAAAATATTAGTATGTATTAAGAAGGATATAGAAGCAAGGGAAGCAGATATAATTCTGCCACTATACAAATCCCTAGTACACCCTCATTTGGAATATGGAGTACAGTTTTGGGCACCACTTCATAAAAAGGACATTTTAGAACGAAAAAGTACAGAGAAGGACAACAAAACTAATAAAAGGGATGGACGGGCTAAGTTATGAAGAAAAACTAACCAAATTAAACGTATTTTCTCTAGAAAAAAGGCGTCTAAGAGGGAATATGATTACCCTATATAAATACATCCAGGGTCAGTATAAAGATTTGTCAAGAGAGCTTTTTGTGCCAAAGAGGTTTTCAACTGACAAGAGGATATCCCTTGAGGACAGAAGTAAAAAGATTCCACCATAAAGAAAGAAAAAGGTTCTTCACAGTAAGGGTGGTTAATCTGTGGAATTCTCTACCAAGTGAGGTGGTGACAGCAGATGCAATAGATAACTTAAAAAAGGTATTGGATATATTTTTACATAAAAAGGGTATCCAGGGATATCCTGGTTAATTAGAGAGTATTGATCCAGGGAGAAATCTGATCGACAGTATCTGGGGTCAGGAAGGAATTATTATTTTTTTATTTATTAATTATTTAAGTTTCACTGTTTTCTTTTTTTTCTGTTTGCCTTCCTTTGGACCAATTAACAACTAATCTGCATATTGCAGATCAGAGGAGATCTTAAAAGGTTGAACTTCATGGGCTAAAAGTCTTTTCCAACGTCAATTACTATGTAACTATGATATTGCAGCCATAGCCCTTTATCCTACAGAACATGCTCTAGGTAACCTGGCCTGCATAATTAAAGAAGTCTATGACTATTGTGTTTCTTCTTGACAAGAGATTCCAAGATGAGGAGGGAGAAGTGCAGCAGTGGCCTTTATTTAGGGGAACAATGTTTATAAATTATATTTCTTGGCAAAGTCTTTCTTTTGCTGATCCTGTCACATTAATTTTTTATGTCAAGTAATGGTGAAGTAAAAAATTGATTTAATGAGAAAAGGATCACATTCTTTGTTGACAATGGCTAAAGAGAAACTAGAACATTGAAAACATGCACATATATTCTAATTTCTGTGAATTCTCTGATGTTTAGCAAGATATGCTTTATTAGTAAAGGCTTTTCCACAGAAAGAACAAGAAAAAGGTCTCTCACATGAGTGGGTTTTCTCATGTGTAAGGAGATGCGACCTTTGGCAAAACGATTTGCCACACATAGAACATTCATATGGCTTCTCACCTGTGTGAATTCTTTGGTGATTAATAAGGTTTGACCTCTGGAAAAAGCTTTTGTCACAATCAGAGCAAGCGTATGGTCTCACACCGGTGTGGATTTTTTGATGTCTAACAAGCGTTGAATTGTCTTTGAAACATTTGCCACAGTCCGAGCACGTAAATGGCTTGTCACCTGTATGAATTCTCTGGTGTATGTTGAGGTGTGAATTTTTAGGAAAACTTTTTCCACATTCAGAGCATGTAAATAGTTTCTCATCTTTGGGACTCCTCCGATGGTTATTAAAACTTGTCTTCATTTCAGATATCAAAGGTGTATGATTAACATGGAATGCTTCGCTTACATTTTTTCTTCCCATCAAAACATGTAATGATAGTTGTGAACTGTGAAAATCACCTGGGGTATTCCTGTGCATTGATCCATCTATTGGGAGAAATCTATAGTGAGTAAAGAAGTTTCTTAAAGGGCAACTTAACTTATCCAAACGGTTTATCAGATACAGATAGAGCAGTGAAAATAAAGAAAGATTCACTTCGTTTTTACAACAAAATAATTATGCCTTTTATAGCCATTCACCAGTGTCCTACATTAGTCATGAGAAGGGGTGTATAGTAGCTGTGTGCTGCATTATGCATTGGAGTCTAATTACCTGGTTGTTGTAAAATATGGCTTATATACAGGCAACTTTTAACAT